>WAAE01004290.1:718406-743406 GCA_013400495.1 Nicator chloris
TATTGCAGCTGCCGTGGTAAATACAGGCTGGTGACAAGGGACACTGAGGAAGAGCACTACATGAACTCCTTCTTAGGTTAAATTGCTGGAGTGTCTCTACATAGGTAAAGAAAAAAAATCCACCACATTTGATAAGAGAAATTTATATTATTTATACGGAACAGAACAAACCAATTTACAAGAAAGGCACTTAAGTGGGGAGCTGATTTATTAATGAGTGTAGTGCACAAGCTAATGGGCTTGTAATGCAGATGCACCTAAAGCTCAGAGGACAGCAGTCCCCAGGGGCTCTGCTTCAAACTGGGGAGGGAAGGCAGGCTGGGAAAAGATTCCTGCCCCATTCCAAATGGAGTGATGGGGAGTAGTTTTGTCTGTTCATCTTAGCAGGGGGGTCTGTCACCAGCTCTCCCATCACAGGGTGTTTTGGGGTAGGAATGAGACGGGACAAGAGGGATGGGATGAATGGGAATGGATTTGAGCTGAAGGAGGGTGGATTTTGATGTGATGTGAGGAAGGAATTCCTGGCTGTGAGGTGGGGGAGGCCCTGGCACAGGGTGCCCAGAGAGGCTGTGGCTGTCCCTGGATCCCTGGCAGTGCCCAAGGGCTTGGAGCAGCCTGGGACAGTGGAAGGTGTCCCTGCCCAGGGCAGGGAGTGGAATGAGATGAGCTGTAACATCCCTTCCTACCCAAACCATCCCAGGATTCTGATGTGGCAGTGCCAGGGCTGTAATTCCCTAGATCTCACTTGGTCCTCTGCAAGGAGGTTCAGGTGTGATTTTAAGATCACAGCTGCTCTGCATCCCAGGGCAGCACTTCTGCAAAGAGGAGCTCCAACCCTCCTGGATCCAGCAGTGGGGCATCCCCTGGAATCCAGAGATCTGTGGGGAGATGGGAGAAGCAAGAGCCATGCTGTGGCCAGGGTGGTCCATGAAGGGCAGAGTGTGTTTAAAGTACAGTTCCTATGCTCAGCCTTTAACAAGCTTCTTCTGAGGTGGCAGTTTATAGACTCTCATTTCAGTTAATTATAACAGCACTTTTTGAAACAGTATTTTTATTGGTTTTATTGATGTGCCCTGCTGGCTTTCCAATCCAGTGATTGGGTCCTGCGTGGTTACCTGAGAGAAAAGCTTTTCCTGGAGGATGCAGAGGATGCAGAGGTGGCCTGTGGCAGGGGAGGGCTCTCCTGGTACTGCAGAAGGGCCCATCCTGCCAGAGCCTGCCCAGAGGTGGCCAAGGCACTGTGGAGTGTTGGGAAGAGCAAACTCCACATCGATTTGATCCGAGTGAAGGAAAATACTCTTTATTCTTTATTCTCCTGACTGTTGTGTTTTTCTGGTTGAGGCCAAATTGGTTAGAAGTCCAGCCAGTTCTTGATGGGTGATGCCATTTTGGGAGAGATCCTGCTGATGTGGGTGGTAGCAACCTCAAAGCCCTGCAGAAAGGCTTTGGAGATGTCTATTAACTATGCTGTTTTAATTGGGATATATTAGTTTTTCTGAGGTGCTCTAAGATGTCCCCAGAGTCTTCTGTTCTCCAGGTGAACACCCCCAGCTCTCCCAGCCTGGATCCAGAGCAGAGGGCCTCCAGCCATGGAGCATCTTTCTGGCCTCTGGACTCACTTCAGCAGGAGATGCTCAGGGGTCACAGACTTTACACCCACACTGGGAACTCACTTTGAAAAACGTCCTGGCGAGTTGAATTCTTAAGAGGTTCCTGATTTATCTGTATCTTAATTCATTTTAATAGGCTGGAGGATCTGCAGGTGCTGTTGATTATAATTCTTGGTGCTCACTGTCATCTGGAATTCATGCACTGACGCACGTCAAGGTGGACATCCAAAGTCAGGGCCCAGTTCCAATAATTCAGCCTTAAGCTTCTGTCCTTCAGTGTCCCCGTGCACCAGATCAGACACCTGGGTCTTGCAGTGTGAGGGTTGCAATGTGTATTTTAACTCCCTTAGGCTTGGTGGGTTGTTTTTTTTTAAAAATCCATGCATAATTGGGATTATACCTATCTGAGATATGTAGGAAAAAATGTAAATTTGACTTGAGATACCAGGTAGCAGCTGGGTTATCACTGCGAGGCAGGGTGCTGAGCAGGGCTGGTGGCTTTGTGGCCGTTGCAGAGGGCTGGGGGTGCTGGTGAATCCCCAAAAGCAGCAGGGCCAGCGCAGGGAATGCGGCGTGGGGTTTGAGGGTCCCCTGCAGCCAGCCCTAACACAGTTAATTGCCTCTGATAAAACCGACCTCCCAGCTCTGATGGGAGACTTCTTTTATACAGGAAAAGAAATGTTTTGTAACAATTTCTTGTAAGTGCTAAAATTAACTGACTTTCTTTTAACCTAATTAAAGCTCGAACTGATGATATCACCTATGGTTAATGTTGCCGAACATCTCGGGCAGAGCGTGCTGCCGCTTGGAGCTTGGCTCCAGTTCTGCTTCCTGCTTTAAAACATTTACTGTGGAGCATCTGCTCCGTTGTTGCTGGTTCAGGGTGTGCTCCATCTCCCCCGTTCTCAATCTAGAACAGGGTGGTCCTTTCCAACACAGAAGATGCACAGAAATTGGGCTCTTTTTATCTTTTCGGCGAATTTTCCGGTCCTTCTGCTGCCAAACCTGCTGATTTGAAACGGAAACGTTTATGAAGAGGTCACTCTGATATTAGGAATATTTGTGCTCTCTCAACAGGGCCCAGCTGTTGGTCTTTGAAGGGTTTCATTCATGGAGGGAAGTGGGTGTCTCTGGGGAAGGTCTCTGAGCTGATTGAACTCCCGGTGCTGATGAGCACCAGAGCTAACTGCGGTTGTCTTGGCCTGGATGACTCCTGCTAACACAAATGAGGTAGAAACGTGCAGGATGGAATCTGGAGAGACCAGGAGTTAGTCTGGAAGAGCTGTGGGTGGGAAACAGGAAGAAAGCAGTGCTGGAATGGGTGACCAGTGTGGAGGTGGAGGAGGAAATCTGCAGCAGAGCAGTCAGGTCAGACTGAGCCGTGCAGAGATGGTCCAGACAGTGGGAGCTCAGCAGGGTGGTGGTGGCCAGCACAGGAAAAGGGCAGAACTTTAAAGGTGGGCTAAGGAGAGGACTGTGGGCAGGAGTGACAGGACACAGGGAATGGCTTCAAACTGCCAAAGGGCAGGGATAGATGGGATACTGGGGAGAAATTCTTCCTGTGAGCGTGGGGAGGCCCTGGCACAGAGAAGCTGTGGCTGTCCCTGGATCCCTGGCAGTGTCCAAGGCCAGGTTGGATGGGGTCAGGAGCATCCTGGGGTAGTGGAAGGTGTCCCTGCCCATGGCAGGAGTGGAACAAGATTATGTTTAATGTCCCTTCCAACCCAAACCAGTCTGGGCTGAGGGAAGGAGGGTGGCGTGGAGCAGACAATGAAGGGCACTGGGACACACAGGAGAAGACTGAAGTGGTTGAAGAACCAGAACTTTGTGGTTGTCCTTCCACCTGGCTGTTGCTTCAGCAGAGATCTTTATTCCTAATGGGATTCACTGCTGTGAAAACACAATAAATGCTCAGGGAAAGGGAGCCAAGCCCACACACACAGAGCATTGTTTTCCTTGGATGTGTTTCAGGTGTTCCTGGGGAAGTCACCGCCGTGGTCTCGCAGTGCCACATCCCAGGGCAGGATCTTGTTTGAAATCTGTGTCTGCCTGTATAGGATTCCAATCAAAACTTTAATGGTCCAGGGCAGTGAGTAGCATTTAATGACCTTCAGTGCTATCACTTGAGTCTTTTGGGCATTGACATTGATTTTCCTTATCTTGGCATGTGGAGACAGGAGTCTCACTCCATCCTTTGAAGTGTTTGCTGGTGCACACCAGGAGCAGGGAGTAAGCAGGGAGCAGCTTTGCAGGGACCATGGGCTTGGGCAAGCCCAGTTTGGCCCCCAAATTTACTGTCATTAATTGCAAGAGTCGGGGAAAAAAATGAGACTATTTGGATATCTTTGTATTTACTCAAGCGGTGTGCTTATTTATTACTTATTGTATTCATTTAATTTATTAATGAATAATATTGAATGAATTAATTTATTATTTAATCTACTAATGTATTACATAATTAATTATATATTTCTTTGTTATATTATTTATTTGGAACTTATGTCATGTATATGATGCCCAAATCTCTGTGCAGGTGCTTCTTTGCCAGGGTTAAAGAGAGGATGCAGAATTTCTCACCAGTCAGATCCTTAAGAGTTTGCATCCTCCAGAACAGATAAAACAGAACAAGGAAAACATTGCACAGGTTGTATGACAAGGACTAAGCCTGACTTCTTGCATTCTTCCCTAAATGCATCAATTTTTTCTTAACAGGCCTTAAAAGGAGCAGTGTCGGGGCTGTTCGAGAGGAATTGGGGGTTATTGCTGTTTATTGCAGCTCTCATCCCTTTTTTAATCTCTCCCTCCCATCATAGAGCCACTTCATTTATAAGCAGCTAAATTAAACTCCGTCAGGATGTGCTTGCCCATGAATTTCAAACCTAAAAAGGCGCTTTGTTCCTTGATTCAGTTGTGGGGAAGAAATGCAGCAGAGCCACCCGGCTATTTGAACTCTTTATTTGCCACATTTACAATATTAATAACACTGTTTCCAGAAGTTGTCACATCAAGTAAAAGATCTTCATTCCAGGCTGTCTTTTGGGGCCCAATCGAGACTGGATGCATGCGTTTAATAAATTGTAGTCTCAAGTAGTCATTTTGGTAAATAATTAGCTTGGGTGGAAGAATAAGTTAGCATATTGTATGCATCTAATGCTGCAAATGTACACCCAGCAAACTTTGCTATTAATCAACAGTCAAGCACTGTAAGTTGGGTCTCATACATAATGAATTGTCCTTAAACCTCCTGGGCTTCATTGATAGAAAAATAAGAGAAAACACCAGTGTAGTAGGCTTTGGAATAAAATTTAACGAGATTGCTCTGCATCCCGTAATCGGTTTGGAGTCATTAGAGACCAGATAATTCAGCTGCAGTTTTGGGGTGGCTTTAGCCTTCATCTATCAAAGAAAGGCTGCTTAAATGACATTTAGGTGTGGATAAAATACATTTTTAGTTAATTTCACAATGAAGGCTCCACTAAAAACGTCCACTCGCTCTGTGTTGTTGTGGAACAAATAATGCTGCCTCACTAAGTCCCATTTTAATGTTAATTTCTGTGTGCTGATCATCACTGATTCTTCATTTGAAAGGTAACACACCAGCTACTTCTCTAAGAGAAAATTAGTTTGGTAAGATAAGCACAGATCTATATAATTGTAAGAAAAAGCCTTCAGTTTTCAGATAGTGCAACTTTTTTCTGGTGTGAATTCACGTGTGAGAGTTATGTGACAACTTGTTTTCAGTCATTTGCTGATAGAACAAAAAAATGCCATTTAAAAAACAATAATTTTAAAATTACTCTGGTCCCTCATATGTATTGCATGGCATGAGTTACCATTCAGGTCCTAGAGGATCAACAGTGACTTCTCCTGCAAATGTGAAAATCCTGAACTCTGGTTTAGGAGCTCTGTTATTGACTATTTTACATATATAGAAAAACTATATAAATATTAAGAATTATCTGTACTAATGACCCCCATGGAGCTCTGTACTGACAGTCACCAGGCTCTTCCCACCATGGGGGAAGAAAATCCCAAAAAAACCACACACACACACACACACACAAATTAAAAATAAGGTAAAATTACAAAAGGACAACATTTTAAATTATGAAACATTATGAAAAGATTAAAAGTTAAAAAATTTGAATTAATAATGTAACCTGAGTCTACCCACATATGTCAATGGCACTTTATTGACTGCAGGCTAGGAGGAGTTGCAATCTGGTTTTTAGTCGAGGAGATTTTTTTATTTCTGTTTTAAACAAAGAAAAAATATTGAAAGTTTTAAAATTGAAGTGAAGGGGACTCTTCACTGGCTCAGTTTCCAAACCTCTCCTTAGGCAAGCCACTGGAAGGTGAGGTTATTTTCCAGGGATAAAACACTCAGGTGTGTGTGGCTGCAGGCAGTGGAAGTGGGATTTGGATGTTACATTCAACCAATCAATTATGTTCATCATTATCAAGATTATAAATTAATATTGTTAACCAATTAAAATAATATTGACATTTTGATTATTAACTTTTATATATTTATATGTTTGATATAATATGTATTATCTATTAAATTTTTGATGGTTTAATATTTAAAATATTTTATAAATAGACATCTGTTTTATAAACATATTATGGGAGCTGCTAGGACATTCTAGCATAAATAAAATACCATAAATAAATGGTATTTATTTATCCTAAGGAAGCTGCCAGCTCCTGGCTTTCCCCCAGGGAATGTGCCAGCAGAATTGTTGTGGTACATCCTCTTTCAGCACAGCTCAAGGTCCACCTTGTTTCCCTTCAGCTTCTGAAGGACTGGGGCAAAAAAATAAGCTCAGAAATAAGTAATGAACATCCTTCCCCTTCAGGACATGGCTTCTCCCAGCATTTCTCTGGTTTCCATCATGGCTGAGCTATTTGGGATGATCCCAAAGCCAATCTGCTGCTTACATGTTTATTTTGGAAGCGCCTTAGAAACTTCCAGTTCTTGGCAGTGGCTTTGGAAGGAGCCTGTTAAACTGAAACAGGTGCTGGTGCTGCTTTCCTCCCCCTCTGCTGGAACCAGCTTTCCCTTCCTTTCATCCCCTGCAGACGTGAGGAGGCACAGGAGGAGCAGGGCTGGAGCTTTGGGAAGGCACCTCTCAGCGGTGTGGCTGCAGGAGCCAGCTGGCTGCTCAGGCTTGGAATGGAAAGGAATATATAGGATTGCAGGGGGAATGGTGTGGAGTAGCTGTGGTGTGTGAAAACCCTAATCCTGTGGTGGATTCCCACGTCAGGATTGATCTTGGGCTCTCTTGGACATCACCACCACGGGCTGGAGATGTGCAGCAGCAGCACTGGGTGCCTGGCCTGCAAAAAAGCTCTTTATGAGACACATCCAACTGGAAAAAATACATATTTCTTTCTAGATGTCTTTAGATAGCTTAAAACAAGCTTTTATTTCTGATGGAGGAGTTTGTAGTTTTAGTGAAGAATCCCCCTGTAAAGCCATGTTGGTTGTGTGGAGCTGAGTATCTGTTTATCCCAANACACTAAACCCCAACAGCAACCGTTGTTTGTTGACCAGGTAAAAATACAAAAGCCTCCACTGTGAATTTTTTGGGATGCCAGCACCCAGCATAATTCAGGAATAAAAACAAGTGACAGACTCTGATGAAAGTGGAAGCGATTTAAATAATATTAATGTGTTTAAATAAATGTTTCTCATGATTCCAGCCTCACTGCAAAAAAAAAAAAAGTTTTCTATTTTTCAGTGAACACGCTTATGTTATTTTCCTGTGTAAAAGTAAAATTGCATCTTGTTGATCAGAAATCTGAGACAAATTTCCATAGGTAGGACAGTGAATGGCCACTTTGGCCACTGTGTGCTGCTGGTGCCTCTGNCCTGCAAAAAAGCTCTTTGTGAGACACATCCAACTGGAAAAAATACATATTTCTTTCTAGATGTCTTTAGATAGCTTAAAACAAGCTTTTATTTCTGATGGAGGAGTTTGTAGTTTTAGTGAAGAATCCCCCTGTAAAGCCATGTTGGTTGTGTGGAGCTGAGTATCTGTTTATCCCAAATATCCCCAAAAAGTTAAGGCAGACATGTGACAGACATGTGACACTGCTGACATATTAGAGGGCAGCAGGTTACTGCAGACAAAAGAAATCTAGGTCAAAAAATGNAAGTGACAGACTCTGATGAAAGTGGAAGCGATTTAAATAATATTAATGTGTTTAAATAAATGTTTCTCATGATTCCAGCCTCACTGCAAAAAAAAAAAAAGTTTTCTATTTTTCAGTGAACACGCTTATGTTATTTTCCTGTGTAAAAGTAAAATTGCATCTTGTTGATCAGAAATCTGAGACAAATTTCCATAGGTAGGACAGTGAATGGCCACTTTGGCCACTGTGTGCTGCTGGTGCCTCTGTGATCCTTTCCTTGGGGTCACCCAGGGCAGGGCATTAGGAAAGGCCCTTTTTTCCTTTTTCATTCCTACAGTTAGGGCCCAAATACTTCATATAACTCTTAGGTGTGTGTTTTTCTCTAAAGTTCAATTTGTTCTGTCCATCTCGACTCAGAGGTGCTCAAGGATCCGTGCCTGGAGTAGGGTGTTGAGAAACCAAGAAATCTGATGCTGAGCAGAGGGATTTCCTTCCTGGGGGGAATTTCCCATGATGTAACTCCTGCTCTTCTTACCAATGTTTTCAGACCGCTTGGACTCTGCTTTTTGAAAGGTGCTTAATGCTTTGAAGCCTGAGAAAATCCTTTAAAAGGCAGCTGGTGTTTTCAGTTGGATATTTAATGCCGAGGTAGTTTGTGGAAGTTCTGCTGTGCAAGTTTGGAAAGGCAAACGGGAGGAGGGAAGGGCAGGGAGGGGAGGAGGGCCAGCAGAAGACATCCATGCATGAGTTATGTGCCTTCTTTTTCTTCATTAAAGCTGTCAAATTCCCAGGAATAGCTGTTGCCATCTCTAGCCAAGCAAAATTAATATGAAGGTTTTCCTTTTTGTCAACTCCTTGCCAGTGTGAAGCTCTGGGTGTGTGTGTTGGCACCTGGAGGTTGGATCCTGCAGGAAAAGAAGTCAGTGCATTCCTGGAAAGCAAATTCATTTCTGCCTTGCAAAGCATTCCCTTTCCTGGCCAAGGAGGTGGCAGGTGTTGGGAGAGCCTCTGGTGTGGAATTGCTGGGGGAACGGCCCCACCAAAAACATCTGGAGATGTTCAGCAGCAACAGGACACTGCGATTGAAAGCAGCAATTAAAAAGAAAATTCAAAATAAATTCCATCCAAATACTCCTGCCAGGGAACACCTGGAGAAGTGAGGAATGTGTGTGTGATGGTTTGGCAAGGAATGGAACCTCAAAGCCCACCCAGTGCCACCCCTGCCATGGCAGGGACTCCTCCCACTGTCCCAGGCTGCTCCAGCCCCAGTGTCCAACCTGGCCTTGGGCACTGCCAGGGATCCAGGGGCAGCCACAGCTGCTCTGGGCACCCTGTGCCAGGGCTGCCCACCCTGCCAGGGAACAATTCCTGCCCAAGATCCCATCCAGCCCTGCCCTCTGGCACTGGGATCCATTCCCTGTGTCCTGTCCCTCCATGCCTTGTCCCCAGTCCCTCTCCAGCTTTCCTGGAGCCCCTTTAGGCCCTGGGAGCTGCTCCCAGAGTGTCCCTGGCTGCTCCCCACTTATTTTGGGGGTGACTGATTGTGGTTGTGTGCCCTGCAGCTGGAGGCAGAGCCCGGAGCTGCTGCTCCCAGAGCCATGAGGAGATGGAGTTTTATTGTGACTTTCCAGCCCAAATGATTTCCAGACTCCCAAGAACAGGAAACAGGATGATGTGAAAATCAAAAGGAGGCCGTAGCTTTGAGCACTCTTCGTGCTCTTCTGGATAAATGGAGCAGAAAAGTCTCCCCACTTCTCTCCCAGGTTTCAGAGGAGTTATTGTCATTATATTCTCTCATTATTACATTGTTGTAGCTCCAACAATTCGCAGTAAAACAGAGCTGTGTTCTGCTGTGTTGTACCTGTGTGAAATAACAGATTATCCATGGTGTTGGGAGCTTGGTTGGAAGTCCATGTCAGGGGGATTTGTGTACAGAAGTTTGTGCATGCATTCTCATACTTCTTCTTTTAGCAGAGATATTATTCATCAGAAAAACAGCATAAAGTAGACACCAGTTTTCAAAAGCAACCTGATCCTACTTCACGTACATAAAGTCAAAAGCATCAATTTGATAAGTAAATGGAAAGTGAAATAAAATTGCACTTAACTCCTACCAAACTGGATCCGAGGCTGGCTCTGCAGATTGGTTTTGCCTCTGCTCCAAGCCATGGCCTCCTGTGCAGCTGCTGCAGGGTTTTAATTGTCCGTCTCCAGCAGTAATTACGTGGCCTTCAGTGCTTCACAATTAATCAGAAGCTGAGCTGGGGCTGGGGGAATGGCAGAGCTGTTTGATCAGGCACCAGCAGAGCCAGGGCTCCACTTGTGAGGGCGGCCATGCCCCGGCCCCTGGCACATCCCTGGTGCCATCCCTGCTCCGGGGACTGTCCCGGCTCCGCGCGGGGCTGCAGCAGGCTCTGGACGTGTTGGGGCTCTCTGCAGAGCTGCCTCGTGGCAGAAGCAGAGCCAGGCTCTTTGATGCCATTCCTGGGGCATCACTTGGTTCGTTTGCTTTGGCTTTTTGCTCGGAGGAGTCTCACATTTCCTTTCCCCACCTCGCAGCACGCTCAGGAATTGGGGTTGGTTTGCTCTGTCCCCGTACCTGGCTGGCACAATCACTCTGGTTTTCTCTTCCCTTGCCTCAGGTTCGCACGTGTTTAGATATTGCCACAGTTTTCTCTTCATTTTCCTGCTTTGGGGCACGTCCAGCCTCTCACCAGAAGACTCTGCTGTTGAGGTCTAGCACTGAGGAACTTCTGGCTCTGGCTTTATTTCCAGCTGGGAGAAAAAGCTGCAAGAATCAGGAAACCTTCGGATGGCCCCTCAGTGGTGGTGAGGGTTCTGGATATGAGAAGATTGCTGGCAGGGGTTGCTGTTCTGGCCATCACCCTTGGTGTTGTCTCCATCATTTCTCATGGATGCACTGCTAGTGGGCTGTGTGTTTATTGCTGTCCTCACACAGGTCTCTGCAGTTCTGAGAGACCCCCCCAGCACACCCCAGCCTTGGCAAGCACCAGGAGAGCACCACCACCCCTCTCCCAGCACTGCTCTGCACCCCTGACAACATCCAGCTGGGAGAACACAGCTGGATACCTGCAAATCCAGGGTTCCCTTTTGCATCGCTCTCATCACACGTTGCTCTTCCAGAGGAAAAGAAAAAAAACAGGAGCAAGGGAAAAAGCACATTTTTATTTACAGGTGCTTTCTGTTGGCTCACTTTGCTCCTCAGCTCCTGCAAGCACGAGCTGCCATTGAAAATCAAATGAATTCTCAATTGCTTCCTTCCAATTCAATCAGGGGAGGGAAGCAGAGACCTGCCACGGCGCTGGAGGAAGCGGGGCCGGGGCAGGCGTGGGGCGGCTGGAGCTGCTTCCTTCCCTCCTTCCCCAGGGATGGCCTGGGGACAGGGGACTGCACCCCCGGGGGACACACCCGAGGAGCCTCACCTCCATCCACCCTGCAGGCACGAGGATGTGTCACCCACACGGGCTTGGGGGGTGTCCTTGCTCCCTGACATTTCCCACATGGCTTTTTCCCCCTGCGGATCCTCCGTGCGTTTCCTTACGGGTGTTTGTCCCACTGTGTCGTCTTGGCATTTGGTGGGGTGATGAGGGTGAGTTTTTGTTACTGCTGTGAGGAATCCCTTCACTTGTTTCTGAGAAGAAAGAAGGTCTGACTGCAGATGAGATGTTTTGAGGTTTTTGTTTTGCTGGTACAGAGAGTGTGAGTGCTCGGTTTTATCACAGCATCACAGAGCTGTTTGGCTTGGAAGGGACTGTGTTGTTCCACTCGAGGGACCGGGCTGTTCAGAGCCCTGTCCAGCCTGGTTTTGTCATTTTCAGCCGTGTAACTGTGCATTTCTGTGTGTCCCAGCAGGGCAGAGGCCTCGGGGGCGTGCGAGGTGTGCGAGGGGCCCGAGGAGATGCCAGAGCCCCTGCAGCAGTGCACGGCCTGGCTCCGAGCCTACTTCTGTGAGCCAGCCAGCACAGGGAGCCTGCCCGTGCCAGCCTTCCACCACCCCCTGCTCCAGAGAGGTCAGTGCCACCCTCCCTGCCCTGTGCCACCAGCCACAGGCCCTGGCTGCCACCTGCCCCAGCCTTGCTCTATAAAATGCTGTGGTTCAGCTGCCAGCGCTGAGAGGTTGGGGCACGAGCACACCTGGGGGGTTGTGAGCTGCTCGGTGACGTGGTGGCTACCTCAAGTGGCTTCTGGCCACCAAGAGGGGGGGTTGAGGCTTTGACATCACTCTCTACAGCTGCCTGACAGGAGGGGTCAGCCAGGGGGTCTGGCTCTGCTCCTGGGGAATAAGGGATAGGAAGAGTGGAAATGGCTTCACATTGCATCAGCAGAGGTTTAGGTTGGAGAATTGGGACAGTTCCTTCCTGGAAAGGGCTGCCCAGCCCTGGCACAGCTGCCCTGGGCAGAGATGGAGTCCTCATCCCTGGGGGCTTTTAAAAGCCTTTGGATGTGGCACCTGGGGACATGGGTGGCCTTGGCAGTGCTGGGGAATGGTTGGAACTGATGGGCTCACAGGGATTCTCCAACCTCAGTGATTCCCTGATTCTGTGGTTCTGTGTCCCTGGCAGGAGAAAAGTGCCAGGGAAGCAGTTGGGGATAGGTTGTGTGAGGTCTCTGTGGTTTTATTCCTCAAAGTTACCATAGATAATATTGATACCTTTAAACAAAGAGAATTGTTACCACAAAGCTGTGCTATTTGTGAGTTTAGATAAAAGCAACACCTGAGAAACGTTCCTCCTCACCATTCCCCGTTTATTGACTGTGTTCCTGAAGGCCTCATAACAGAAATTAATCATTTGAAATGAAATGGGTCCCATTATCTTTAATAATAACAATAATAATAATAATAATAATCATCTCAGAAGTCTGATGTTTGCAGTGCCTTCTTGCCTGCCCCAAATGCCATCATTTCTTGGTGAATAAGGGAATCTCAGGACCTGTGAGCTTTGCACAGCAGCTTTGTTTCCATGAACATCTCCTGTACTTACTTTCCCATATTATGCAAATTCCCCAGTGCCAGATCTTCCACGGTCAAATTCCAGGGTGGTGCTGGGGAATTTTTTATTAGTTGGGATAAAATGAGGTGCCATGATGTGGAAACTTTAACACTGAGGTGGATGTGAATGGGCAAAGCTGGAAATGTTACTGCTGCTGCTCCTGCCATCTCTAAATAACAGCAGGGGAATTCTGCCTCCCAGATTATCCCTCAGAACATTAGAAAACATTAAAAATAATGCTTGTTCTTTTCAGTAATTTTCCTAAATGTGCTCTTGAATTCTTTTTAGCTTTGTGAATGAAATTCCTTGGTCTTAGCACTGCTGATCTTGTTTTAGCTGCTGGTTTGGTGCCCAGCCCTGAGAGGTTTGAGTTTGTAGAAGACTTTGGTCCATGCCTAGGGCACAACCCTCCTGTGCAGGCAAGGCACTGAAGAACTTTGAAAAGAGGGAAAAATAAGGATATTTGTTCACAGGAAGCTTCTTGAGGGAAACAATCACCACCCTTGAATTTTTGAGGAAAGGAAGGAAAGTTCTTCAGCGCCATCCAAGCTCAAATCCATCCTGGAGCTGTGGCAGGGATGGGACGTGGCTGGTGGCTGTGAGTGCCAGCTGAGGGTCCCTGCAGCACCCGTGGCCTTGTGAGGGTGGCACTGGTGGTGGCACTGGTGGTGGCAGTGCCCACTGCTCCTCAGGGGTTTGGGTCTGCCCACCTGCAGCAGGGGCTGGTGCTGGGCAGGGGCTGCAGGGCACTGTTCTCACTTCAGCCTGGCCACGTTCAGGTGGTTTGAATTCAGCTCTGCTCTTTGCCCTGGGCCTGGGCCCAGGTGTGTGTGTGTGTTTTATGGGGGGAAGGCACCTACGTCATGGAAATGCTAATGAGGAATTAATTGGCTGACGTCACAACGATGTGAGAGCAGTTCTGTTCTTCTGTCACTGTCTCCTACTAATGCTTTCGTAAAATAGAACAAAAATTACATTGGAAGGAATGGGGAAATAGATGGCAAAAATTGGCAGTGGTTTTAGAAGTTATTTAGGAGAAAGGTGAGGTAAAAATCAAATTATAATGGATTGCAGTTCAGTTTATCTGCACATCAGAATTGCAGTTTTGCTAAATTAGGAATTTGGTATTTATTTACTTTTACACATTTACATTTGAAAGTGCCTGCTCATTTCTCCAGGCATTTAAAAATGCAGAACAAACATCAGTGAGAGCATGAGGATCCAAAGCCAGAAAGGCTTTTTCTCATCACTCTGATTTTCTTCCACTTCTGTTCAGCAGCAGCTCTTCAAGTGGGGCCCTGAGCAATCTGGGACAGTGGAAGGTGTCCCTGCCCATGGAATGGGGTGAGCTTTAAGGTCCCTCCAACCCAAACCAGGCTGGAATTCTGTGATTCCATGACCATCAAAACCTTTGGCCCTTCTTTCCCTCCCTTCCCTGTGAATGTGACCATGTACAGTATTGCTGTGTGACAGAAGATTCAGTTCCATCCTCCAGTGCTTTTGTAATCAGGGCTGACTGTTACAAAATTTCTTCCTAATCAATGTTTATATCAAATTTTATTTTATTTTTCTAACTTTATCTGGGGACAGGAAGGGTTTTGCTTATGACAAAAAAAAACACATTTAAAAGGTTCCTCATCTAACAAAAAAAAAAAGTGTAAAGTGCATTCAGGATGAAACACTTCTCAATTCATGGTCAGTTTTCTGCAGCTGCTTTTGTGCCAGCTTTGAAGACATAGTTCCTTGTGGAGAGAAAAATCATGACAGTCAACTGTGACATAACAAAAGCAGAGAGATTTGCAGATTCAGAAAGTGGAGATGTTCTGCTTTATATTTATTAAGAAATTCTATAAAAATTCAGTATTTGCCGTTTCAGTGGCTTCTCCTATATCTTAATTTTTTCTAAAGTGCCTTTAATTTTCTAAATTACTGTTAAACGAGGGAAACATGTTTAAAAGCACTTAAAATACAAAATCAACCATTCCCCTCGTAACTTGGCACTGGCAAAGGTGGGATCTGAATCCTGAGGCAGGCAGGACAATCATGGAATCACAGAGCCATTAGGGTTGGAAAAGACCTTTCAGATCATCCAGCCCAGCCATTCCCAGCACCATCACCATGCTCACCACGAATCCATGTCCCCAGGTGCCACATCCACTTGGTTGTTGAATATTTCCAGCAATGGTGACACCACCACTGCCCTGGAGAGACTGTGCCAGGGCTGGGCAGGTTTTCCATGAAGAATTTTTCCCTAATCTCCAATCTGAACCTCCCTGGCACAGTTTGAGGCCATTTCCCCAAATCCTGTCCCTTGTTCCCTGGGAGCAGAGCCCGACTCCACCTGACTCCTTGTCAGGGAGCTGTGAAGAGGGAAAAGTTTGGTTTCCCAACACCTCCAGGGGTTCTCTCCAGTTTATATGCAGCCAGTAAATTTATTTTTAAACCTAATTGAGAACGTGGAACATCATTTCAACAACCTGTGCCACGGCCAGCATTCAATGTGGAATTTCCCTGAGCAAAGGGAAAGTCAGGTTTTCCCACTGCCCTGAGTGGGACATCTCAGAAAAATCCCTGAACGTTCCTAATGGGAAATAGTGAATTGCCCTTCATGTATCCTGGTCATCAGCTCCCTTTCTGTATAAAGAAGAAAACTGGACTGTTTTTATTCCGAGGGCTGTGCCCGGGGTGGGTGTTTGTGGGTCAGTGACAGGGGAAGGCTTTGCAGACATCCCTGCCCTCCCTTTGTGGTGCTGTGGGTGGGGTGGCTGCAGTGGCAGTGGCACAGGGCAGGCTGGGGCTCTGTGTGTGCAGACCAGATGGCTCATTAGAGCACAGGAGCAGAGGAAATTGGAGACACACCAGAGTTTTCCTTCTCCCTGTGACGAGCAGCAGCCCTGGGGTTCTGCTCCTTGCCTGCTGTGCTGTCCTCCCTGCATGAGTCCTTCAGATTCCTGAGGGTGGAGTTCCTCCATCCACGCCCTGTCCTGAGGGTGCAGGCCAGGAGCAAAGCTGAGCTTTTCCCTCAGTCCAGCTCAGTCCTCCTGTCCCTTCACATGAGCTGTGAGTTCCTGTCTCAGGGCTCAGAGGTCTGGAAGTGGCATTAGGGCCATTAATGGTTTTAAACTGAAGGAAGGTCAGTTTACGTTGGGTTTTGGGCAGGAATTGTTCCCTGGCAGGGTGGGCAGCCCTGGCACAGGGTGCCCAGAGCAGCTGTGGCTGCCCCTGGATCCCTGGCAGTGCCCAAGGCCAGGTTGGACATTGGGGCTGGAGCAGCCTGGGACAGTGGGAGGTGTCCCTGCCATGGCAGGGGTGGCACTGGGTGGGTTTAAGTCCCTTCCAACCCGAACCATTTGGGATTTTATGAAAATCTCTCAGATTCATTCTGGTGAACCTAAGCTCTCAGCACCATTGTCATCAAAAGGTGTTTAATTACATTTACAATTACACATTTCCTCATTCCCATGAGATTTCAATAGGTTTCACTCCTTACACTTCAGGGCTGCCTGGAAACGTTCCTGGTGTTGGTTTTTCCAAGGAAGTGAAGCTAAAGCACTGTTGGGTTGTGTTTGGAGGGGAAGCTCTCCCTCCCTGTACCTGGAGCAGCCTGGGACAGTGGGAGGTGTCCCTGCCATGGCTGGGGTGGCACTGGGGGGATTTGGGGTCCCTCCAGCCCAGACCATTCCATCATTCTGTCACATTCCAAGCCAAAGGCAGAGCCCAGCTGTGCAGAAGGACCCAGGAGGAGGCTGAGGATGGGGAGCAGAGAGGAGAGCTGTGCAGCTGCAGTTCCCCGTGCACGCTGTCCGTTATTCATCCAAGAGGGGATATTGATGAGACACCTCCTGCCAGTGGGAGCCTTCAAAGGGGCTGGGAGCAGCTCCACCCTCCCGCCAAGGTGACGTAGCCAGGCCTGTAATCAATAATTACCCTGTGATTTCCTGCTCCTTCACACACTCACACTGCCCAGGGGTGCTGGGAATGGCAGCTGTGGGATGAGGAAACTCCTCACTTTCTGTGTCACCTCCGTGGAGTCACCCCTGGCCTCACCCTCCTCCCTGGGGCTGCAGGGCTGTGGGATCTCCCCCTGGAAAGCTCCCATGGGGAAAACCCTTCCACAACACATCCTGACTTCTCTGTACCCTTCCAGGAGCACCTCTCTTTCACTGGTTTTGCAACTTTCAAAGCTATAAAACAATCCCAGCTTGCAGCAAATTAAGAAAGAAAAGTGATTTTTTCTGTATTTTCTGACTGTGACTCAGCAAAAGCCAGAGTATTACTTTATTCTTTTTGTGGTCAGAATATTTAAATCACAAGATTGTGGGGCTGTTAATTTGCCTACTTCTGAGATGACAAATTCAACATCCCCTGGTGCTTCCATTTAAAAGGGATTTCAGTGGCTGTGCTGCTCACCCTAATTGTGGTATCCTGAGAGTAAATTTTTCCCATGTACAATTTATCCATAGACTTTTTCAATATATAAAAACTATTTCAATAAGAAAAGCATTTACATTACTAAAATGAATAACAGATCTCTTCTCCCTTCCTTTAAATTGCAGTAAAAAAAAAATTGTAAGAATCATTGACTTGGTTGAGATATTGTCAAGGAAAGCTGGAAGGTTTGAAGCTTCAGGTGCCAGTTTGAGGATAAACTGTCTGCAACTCTTTTTAATAAATATTTTCATCTTTCAGGCACACACATGTTCAGGTTCAATGTATTTAGTCAGTCCTGTGGTGACCTTTTTGTTCAGGTGTCATTAAGTGGAGATTTATGATCAGATTTTGCTTCAAGGAGCAGTTCCTGGAATTTTCTGCCTTTATCTTAGAGATATAGATATAGATATAGCTATAGATATAGATGATATAGAGATATAGATATAGATATAGCTATAGATATAGATGATATAGAGATATAGATATAGATATAGCTATAGATATAGATGATATAGAGATATAGATATAGATATAGCTATAGATATAGATGATATAGAGATATAGATATAGATATAGCTATAGATATAGATGATATAGAGATATAGATATAGATATAGATATAGATATAGATATATAGATTAGATATAGATAAGATACAGATATATATTTGTGATTAAAGCATAACCATCTTTAATAGGAAAAGCTGCAAACTCAGCAAACAGGGAGACCAGGAGTCCCAGTATCATCTCTCCATGGTTCCCTTAATTCCAGTAAAAATGGAAAATCCAGTTCATTGAGCAAGGAAAGTGGGAATCCACCAAGTTAGATAAAGTGCCAGAGACACGGGTAGGTGGGAGATTGGGAAGGAATTGTTCCCTGGGAGGGTGGGGAGGGGCTGGGATGGAATTCCCAGGGAAGCTGTGGCTGCCCCTGGATCCCTGGCAGTGCCCAAGGCCCCTCTCTCAAGGTGCCTGGCAGTGTCCAAAGGTTGGACACTGGGGCTGGGAGCACCCTGGGACAGTGGAAGGTGTCCTTGTGTGGGACTGGATGAGCTTTAAGGTCCCTTCCAAACCAATCATGGGATGCTGTATTTATATTTTGCAGTCTTGAGCTGCTCTGTTCACTTGCTGAGGAGGAGGCAGGACTTGCCCTTTCCTAGGCAAATACAAAATGTCATTTTTGCCACTGATTTTTGCTGCAATTTGTGAAATTCTCTTAATTAGGTACTAGAGGTTCAATTCATTAAAGGGAAAAAAGAAGTTGAGCAATGTTTCTGATTTTCCCTTTCTCAACCCTGCAGCTTCATCAGACATGCAAATACATTTCTATTTAGGCTTTTAGAAAGTGTTAAATATGAAATAATCTGCTCAGAAATGTTGGTACTTCACATATCTGGACATGGCAGGTTCAAGTGCAGAGAGCTGACAAGCTTTCCTATTTTTGTCTGCCAACTCAAAATTCAAATTCCAGAGACTGGCATCTTCTTTTATTACCATTTCATGTGAGAGGAGTTTTGATAAGCAGAAAGTCACTGTTTTGTGAGACATTTAATGGATTTTTACAATCCAATACTTCCCTACAATTTTCTGCAAACAGAAATCAATCCTCTCCAACCTTCAAAAATGGAAACAGCAAAACCCCAAAATAGCCCAGTTACTTTTATACCTCTAATTCTTTTTCCAGCCCAGTTGGCCCATTGCTTTCTATCAACTATATGTATTTAAAAACAAAACTAAACAACAAGAAAAAGTCAATACAAATGCATTCTGGACAGAAATATCTGCAAAATTCCTGACCCAATTCCTGTTGAATTCACACCAAAATTCCCATGATTTCCAGTGGAAGCCCACGTGGTTTTAAGTTTACCTTAAATACTTTTATTGAAGTTCATAGGGTAAATTGTCTGCCACATGTGGGCCATTTAGGACAATTCAGGCCCTCTTGGGTGCAAATTTCCTTTTTGGCAGCACTGATTGCAGATGTTGATGGGGTTTTGGGTTTCAGGGTGTCCATCACCAGTGTCACCTTGGAAGAGTCTCAGGATGGAGGGAGCAGTGTGTCTGTCCTGTCATGGGGAAAGCAGTGAAAGGGTCGTTTATTTTAAAAAATTCGTTTTATTTCCAGCAAGACAATCCTTTCTTGCCAGTATTCTTAACATTATGACAGGTAGGCCATAATTAGAATAAAGAAGCATTTTACAAATAGGGTTTTTTTAGGTAAGAGTGGGTTGAAGGTCCTCAGCCAGTGTTCACCTGTGCAATGGCAATATTTTTACCTGTTCTCAGAGAATTTGAGGATATTCAATATTCAAGGCTCTGAAACAGCTGCAGAGATGTGTGGACTTTGAAATGATTCCAAACTTTTGTTTAGAAAGGAAGGGTTTGTGTTTTGGTCATGGGGTACTGGGAAGGAATTGTTGCCTGTGCAGGTGGTGAGGGGATGGGATGGAATTCCCAGAGCAGCTGTGGCTGCCCCAGGGTCCCTGGAAGGGTCCAAGGCCAGGTTGGAGCACCCTGGGACAGTGGAAGGTGTCCCTGCCATGGCAGAGGTGACACTGGATGAGCTGTAAGGTTCCTTCCAACCCAAGCCATTCCATGGTTCCATGGTAAATATTTGACAGAACTGCAGTTGGACCAAAATCTGGGCAGCTTCACTCTAAAACCAGCAGCTCTAAAAGCCACCTGCGTGTGAGGCTTCTGTATAAAGTGAATTTGCTGAAAATCACATCCCTTTCCTCCCCATGAAATGAAAGGAATCGGTTGACCCTGATCTAAGAAACATTTTGACCAACCCAGTAACTTTTGGCATTGCTGCTTGTAGGTGAGATTTGGATTAAAAGGTAAGAATTGAAGGTGGAAAACCCCCAACAGTGTAGGAAAATGACTTTTTTTTGCCCAGAGTCGTGTGCTCATCTTCACCCAGAGCCCCAGACCTCAGCACCTGCTCTCACTGCAGACCTGTGAGGAATAAGTTTAATTTAATTCATTTTTGCTTTGATTTGTTGGCCGGCCTGCCACACATGCAGCCCCATGTAACCTTTGCACCCCTCCTTCATAAAAACCCATGCAATCAAGATAAAAGGAAAGGATTTTATAAGTACAGCCTCCCACGCCCGTTTTATTAATGAACTTCCAGGCAAGTTTACTTAAAGCCCCGTATTGATAGGAAATGCCATCAATACTCAGATGCATTTAACCTGTTTGGTGTTTCCAAGGTAATGTGCTTAATGGGACTGTTACTATGGTGAGCACCTTGTTTCTAAGTAATATTGTTAATTTTTTTTCGGGAAATGACAATATAGTGACATTTCTGACAGCCTTTATATTAGGGGCACATGAATAAATTTGTCTGAGGGGAAAAAAATTTATAATGAAAGTATTTTGCTGCTTCTTGACCTAAGGATGCCCCTTTCTGACCCGTTTCCAAGATATTTTGCCACATCTGCTGAGCAGTTTATTTGCTGACCATTTTATTCCAGGGGAAGAAAGGTCTCACTTAACTGGAAAAACACACTTTTCACTAGAAATTTGCATCCCGCACTCTTCTCAGAATAAAATATGCAAGAACAACATAAATGGCATACTCCTTTTTTCCCTTTCTTTCTTTTTTCCCCATGAATTGGGCCTTTGATGTTCAAGAGGAGCCAGTATTAAAGGACATCCCTAGAAGGCTGTAGAAATTGTCCCTATTTATGACAAATGTAAAATAGCACAAATCTAGCTGAATGTGATGGTGTCATTAGTTTGTGAATCGCATCCTCGAAAATAACTGTGGAGGAGCCAAATCGGTTTAAAAGAAGATAACAAAATGGTTTAAGCTACTTAGGTTGAATGCCAATTATATTTTAATATTCAACTGAGCATATTTTACTAAGAAAAAAGGCAGCGTCGACGCATGCATAACTCATTGGCAGCGTCGACCAGCTGTGCCACTCTTCGAATCACTTTGTGCATTTTAGTAGCATGGTAATTTAGTAGAGAACTACCTGAGTGATGGCATTTTCAATGAGCAGGTAATCTACAGAGAATTTTTATATGGTTATGAGTTCTGTGCTTCAGCCTGGCAACACAAAAATACATCAAGACCAATTACGGTATCAACTTTCAGCGTGATACCCTTGCCACGCAAGTGCATGTATTTCTGCCCCAGGCATTTCAAATTGCATCTAATTTGAAATCTTTGGGGTTTTAATTAAATTTCAGAATATATGGAATTCTTCATTAGTACCTGCTCTGAATAGCAGATTATACTTCTCTCAGTCTCTCGTTAAAGAAGTAGGCTGTGGTAAATAGCGTGTTCAAGAACTGATCATTTGTGGTGCCTGGATATTGGGAACAGAAATAGTGAAATGCAAAATAATATCAAAAAGATTATTAGTCCAGTGAGGGACTCTTGATTTGTATTTTAATGGAATTTTACATTTCTCTTAATGATTTGCAAATTGTCCTCTGATTATAAGATGCATTAAGCTTTTCATTTTAATGGAGAGACACAGCCATTAGCAGAAATTTTTTTCTGTCTTCTTTTTAGAGTGCTTCCCTGCAGCAGATAAATATTGAAACCATTAACACCTTTTGATGTACTTTATAGTGCTGCAGCTTGGACCAATAGATGAATGAACATCACCCTTTTATATTTTAGCACTTTGCTGGAAGCTGCTGGTTGTCGTTCCGTAGGTGAACAATGACCGGAGCCCCGCGTTTTCCTGCCTCTATTTCCTTATAATTAATGTTCCAAATGTTTCGGGGAACATCATTCATATTTAATGCCAAAAGAAGTAGTAAAGCCAACAAAAGTCAAGATCTGAAATGCAGATGGAGGGTGCTGTGACCTTAGCTCTGACCATCCTTCCAGGGAGGAGGGTTTGTTAGGGATCCGCGCAACACAACCAGCTCCTTTGTTGCAGGCTCCAGAATACACGAGCACTCTTCGTTTGTCAATCTGAAAGTCAAATTTCCTCCTTGCTTTCAGCTTAACGTGAACCCTTAATGTTGTATAAACATGTTGTGCCTGTGCTGACTTCATTGGGTTTGGCAGGAGAGCACGGGATGAAGAGCAGCCTCTTTTTTGTGGCGGCTTGCGAAGCGTGAGGAGGATTTTCCTGAGGCCGCAGGTTTATGTAAAACAACGGGGCTGTTACATCAGGTAAATGTGTGATTGTGAGCCTTACCAACTGAGGAGAATCCCCGTAATATTCTTTAGATGCTTTGGAAAATGAAATTGTTCTTTAAGAGGTGCAGGACCGGGGTGTTTCCCCAACCCCATGTGTTTCTCACTCCCCAAATAACCCAAATCTCTGCCTGTGCCTTCGCAGACTCCTCCTCTCCTGGCAGGTTACCTGTGAGAACTTCCTCCAAGCCAGGCACTGATTTTAGGGCTGCCTGTTAATTGAGCAACCTCGAATCTCTGAAATCCCATCAGGGGTCACTGGTAGGACTGCTCCTCTGTTTGCTTCCAGGATGTCTGTTTAAATAATTTGGATCTCGGGAATTCCAGTTGCAGTTCATTTAAGCAGCACTGTTTGATGGCTCTGGGATCAGTCAAGAGGCTGACTGACTTCATGGGATCACACTTCACCTCTTCCCAGTCGTTTTGTTTGCTGCTTAAATACGTACTCCTTGAAAGAAAAAAGAAAAAAAAAAAAAACAACAGGAAAAAGCAAAAACACACCTTAACTTTGAGACTGAAGCCAGAAGATTCTGGGAATGATTTGCTGCTGCTGCAGCATTCTTGGAAGGATGTTGTGAATTAGTGTTTGGAAAGTGCTGTGTACATCTTAGCTCCATCCATTAGGTATTTATAACTCAATAATAAATTAATACAAATCAAAAAAAAAATCAGTACTTTGATACTGACTTCATTTGTATGCAGTGAGGAAATAGTTCCATTTTATTGCATTTAAGCACTTCAATGAGTATTATTTTTAACGTGCACATTCACAAAGGAACTTACAGAAAGCTGAAGAATTTGCTGTTCCTTTTTTAGCCCAGCGAGGATCTTACACTTTGTTCACGTAGGGGAGCACATTTGCATTGCATGTTTCATGTATTAATTTTCTAGGCCATGTTATCTTTGGCAACAGGATCTTCACAAAGCAACTGAGGGTGCAGATTTCTTGATCCAGAGTCCTTTGGGGTGGATATTTGGGGCCGTGCTGAAAAATGAAACGGTATCAACACCTCATCAGTGTAACTCTAAGTGGAATTATCGAGAAGAAGCAATTCTGTGGGGTGCAGGGAAAAATGGAGGAGAGATGCTGGGGCCTCCCAACCTCCTCTGCCATCAGCCTTGCTGGAGAACAACATCAGGATACCTGTGCTGAGTAATCCAGTGGTGACTCAATGTGGTCAAAGGTTTGCAGAGAATTAATGTTTCCCTTCTCCCAAATAACCTGGCTTGGTGTTGCTCTGTTCCCTGAGTGGATATAAAATAGGTTTGTGGAGGTACTTGGGGGATGCAAGAGATTCCTTCTGGCTGAATGTCTTGGATTGGAAGGGAATTTAAAGACCCTCTAGTTCCAAATCTGTATAACATTCCAAATATGTAGCACATGATATTGCAGTGTGGGAGAAGAAATGTCCCTGTTCTTGGAAGGTGATGAAACAAATTCCAGTTTGCACAATCAGTTTTACACAGGTTGACGTCAAAATCCGTGGATTCGTTCCCCTTTCATAAAATCCCAGAATGGTTTGAGTTGGAAGGGACCTTAAATCCCCCCCCAGTGCCACCCCTGCCATGGCAGGGACACCTCCCACTGTCCCAGGCTGCTCCAGCCCCAATGTCCAGCCTGGCCTTGGGCACTGCCAGGGATCCAGGGGCAGCCACAGCTGCTCTGGGAATTCCATCCCAGCCCCTCCCCACCTGCACAGGGAAGGATTCCTCCCCAAGATCCCTTCCAGCCCTGCCCTCTGGCAGTAGGAAGCCATTCCCTGTGTCCTGGCACTTCACCCTTATCCAAAGTCCCTCTTCAGCCCCTTTCCCTTTCCCTTTCCCTTTCTCTTTCCCTTTCCCTTCCCATCCCAGGAGCATGTTGGAGCCTTGCAATGATAACCAATAATCTTGTAGGACCCATCTATGAATTTCAGATCCCGTGTCTCACACTTCCTTTGTGGTGGTTCTGGATTTTGTGTCCTGAGGTGGGCTTTGAGGTTCTTTTTAAGGTTTGTCACTTCTCCAAATTTACCCAATTTGTGCTCAGTTTTGCTGCCCAATTTTGCACTCCCAGGTTTAGTTGATGATGCTGACCAAGACCCCAAACTGAAGGTCCTGATGAGCTGGAAATGTTGATGTTAGTGAGCTTAATGTGTAGGGATGAGTTGGAAACTGTGCTTTACCAAGGTGTGTGAGCATTGAACCCTTTCCCTACACCTTGTCTTTTGGATTCATTAATATTGCAGTGACACTTGCAGCACATCCATAAATCTGGGCAGGTTTCTGCAGAACCTCCCAGCTTGTTCCAGTCTAACCATGAGCAGATGGTGCTGCCTTCCCATCAGTGCAATCAGCAAACTGCACCTCCTCTGATTTATCTGGGAGCCGTGGGCAGGTTTGGGTGTCTCACTGACAGCATGTCACAAGAGCTGCAACCTGTGGGGCTGCTTTTCTGTTGAGTTCCAACAATGCAGATTGGGGTAAATTCCGTTTAATTCTTTTGTTATTTCCTCTGGAGGAGGAGAGGAGTGACCTTCCCAGGGCTGGCAAAAAGAAGAACTCCAGGAAAGGGGGGGAAAAAAGACAGGAGAGGTGGGGCCAAGAGGTGCATTCAGTGTACACCACCAGGAATTTCTGAATTTTGAGTCAGGTGTTGGC
>WAAE01004290.1:748406-762722 GCA_013400495.1 Nicator chloris
ACCTTGGCTGCCACAGTTTGGTGGGTGGGAAGAGACTGATATTTCCTCTGTCTCTTCATGCAGAGCATTTGTTCTCCTCTCCTGGAGCAGTTGCAGCTCAGATAATCAGGTGGCTCGCTGATGGAAGCCCACCACTGCTGCTCAGAGCCTCACAGAGCACCTGCTGGGGAGTGCTGGGACACCAGCAGGGGCTTGGCAAGTGCTCTGCAATTCCTGCATCCACAGACTCCCAAATCCAAGCCCAGCCTGGCTGGGATGTCCTGGCTTTCCAAGTCTGGCGTGAACGTGAGGTGGAGCTGCTGCTGTTGAAGGTGTCGTGGTTTGAATAAAGCCTGGTTTGAGTTGGGGTTTGGAAGTTGGGGTTTGGGTTTGGGAGTGGGAATCCAGCAGAGTTCTCACGGGCAGCAAGGTCCAAGGGCCACTGCTGAGCATCCAACTCCTCATTTCCAGCAGCCCTGAAATTCCAGCTGCTCCTGCAAGCTGTGGTGAACTGCTCTTGAGGTACTGTGTAAAAAATGGGTCAGAATATCAGTCACTGCTCGAGTTCAACACCCCCTGACTTCCAGGGAGTTTAACTGCAGAAATACTGCTGGATGAGGTCCAGGGAGAGTTCCTTGCTTCTAAGGATAGAATTTGGCCCCACAACCCCCTCAGAAATCTGAAGGGAACCGTGTGTAAAACTGTGTTAAAGCACGGATCAGGAACGCCTCCCATTAATTAGGTTTTAATGGAGCTCACACAGTGTGAGCCAGCCTGAATGTTCAAGGCATTCAAAGGAAGCATTTTGGTCCATTTTTCACTGAAGTGATGCAGACAGACAGCAAGTTTATACATTGTAGTCGTGTGTCTGTTTTATTATGTCACAGTTTGCAAACATACGTGCACAGGCAATACATAAAATCTTAATAAAAGTGCCTGATATTTCATGGAATTACAGCCTGGTTTGGGCTGGAAGGGACCTTAAAGCCCATCCAGAGCCAAGCCTGCCGTGGGTTGACACCTTCCACTGTCCCAGAGTGCTCCAAGCCCTGTCCTGCCTTGCCTTGGACACTTCCAGGGATGGGGCAGCCTCATAAAAAGAGCAAAACATTTGAATTAAACAATTATCTCTTCACATATCACTTGCTTGGTCAGTCTGGGGTAGGGTGATGGATTTAACATGGCTTTAATAGTAAAGGAGTCTCAAAATGGCTAAAAATCACTCTCTTGCATAGATTAATGGTTTACACCATTGCCTGATGTCAGGAAAAGTTCTGCCATTGGAGTGGGAATCTGTTCTTCCCAGATCCAAGAGCCAGTTTGAGTTTTCTGGCTCAGGTGGGAGCTGCTGCTGCAGTGGGAACTGCTGTTTTCTAGACAGATTTGGGTGGGTTTGAACTGTTGTGCTTGAATGGTTTTGGTTGTTTTTACTAACAGCAGTAACAGTGAGAACCAATGAGTGATAAAACAACAAGAAAAGTTGTCTGTGTAGTACCCCAGGCAGGCTGTGAAAAAGCAGCTGAGGAGGAGCAAGTGTTTATAACTGTCTTTGCATTTGCAAAACTCTGGGGGGAAAACAAGCAAACAAAAAGAAAAGCAGGGGAAAAAAAAACACAAAAATAAACCAACACGACAAACAAAAACTAACATTCCCAGCAATCAGTGTTGAGGGGAAGGAAAAACCAGTCTGCCTTTAATTCCTCTTATTCAAAGAGCTTAAAAAGGATGGAAAATCAGGCTGTGGGGTTTTCTGGAGCCCTCTGGCCCCAAGGTGAGATATAGAGGGGACAGGAAGGGACTGGCACTGGTCCCTCTGCTCTTCCCTCATCCATCCTGAATCCTGAGGGACTGAGCCCCTCACCAACACCCAAAATCCTTGTTAGAGATTAGATATAAATATAGATATGTAAATAATATATAGCAGATATTATTTAGTGGAAGGTGTCCCTGCCCATGACAAGGGGGTGGAATGAAGTGATTTTTAAGGTCCCTTAAAAGCCAGACCATTCCATAATTCCATGATTTTTAGTTAGAAGTGTATGATTTTACTTCTTTGGACTGATTCCCACCTGCAGTTACACTGTAAAAGTTACAATACAACTGGTGTTCAAGTAAAATTGATTTTCTCTCCATTATCCCCATGGATTTAGTGTTTGTATGGAGAATTAAGGTCCAGTGGGCTGGTAGGAGGGACCTCTGAGCATTTAGGCATTAACAACAGGTTTCAGGGTAATTTCTCTGGAAATATTCTTCCCTGTGAGGGTGGGGAGGGGATGGGGTGGAATTCCCAGAGAAGCTGTGGCTATCCCTGGAATTTTCCAAGGCCAGGTGGGACATTGGGGCTTGGAGCAATGGGGTGGTGGAAGCTGTCCCTGCTGGTCAGGGGCTCACCTGCTCACCTGGAGGGGGATTTTGCTGTCCCCACGTGCAGGTGGGGGCTCAGGAGGGACAAAAACCTCGTGATGCTCCCATTCCTGGCTCAGTTCAGCCGTGGCTCTGCTGGCATCAGCCTGCCCAGCACACGGAGTTCTCCTGGAACCAGGGAATTCCTGGGCCTTGGTTTTTATCTGGGGCTTTTACAGCACTTGGTAAGGACATTTAACAGCATCAAACCTTGGCAGGCACTGAAAACTGGGGAAGGTTCAGCCACCTCATCCGGGCAGGTTGAGCTCTCAGGCACTCACACTTTGCAGGCAGTTTAGTAACAGGATCTGGCACTGCCTCCTCGAGCTGCTTCAACTAATTAATGCCTTTGCTCCCCACAGGATGAAATTGAGTTTTCAGATGCGTTTCCAAAGTGATGTGCATGATTGCTAAATATTTCATTCTTTTGAACTCTTCACGAGGGTTTTATGTGGGAGCAGAGGGATGGGTTTCTCCTGGGAAAAATGTCCAGTGGCTCTGGCAAGTGGATAATCCGTGCTCCTGTGTCAGGAGGATGATGTGTGTCCCTGTGCCAGCCTGTCCTCGGGAATTTGGGCTTCACTTGGCTCTCTGGGGCTGTGCTGGTGCTGGGGGCTCTGCAGCTGCCCCATCCTCCCTCAGCTGCTCCATGTCCAGCTGCACTTTGCTCCATTTTCCCCCTGATTCCAACAGGTTCCCAAAAGTTTCGGGTCCATCCCACCCCAACCTGTCAAAACTGAGGGTAAAACAGGGATTTTCTGGACTGGGTGTTGGTCATTTAAAAGGTGCCATCGGGCAGTGACTCCCCAGGACCCCTCAGCAGGGGGGTTAAAGCTGATCCTGCCAGATTAAAAAGGTGAAAAAATTCATAAGGACCAGTTTGATTTGAAAAAAACCTTTCTGAAGGAATCACAGTAAACAAAATCTGTTTGCCTAAGGAAACCCTCGTAGCAATCAGGCAGTAACACAACTGCTTGTGCTAATGAACCCAAAGCTGTTAATGTGGTTTCTTCAGTTAAATTGATTCATGAATTTTGAAGAGAACATTATCTAATGAATTTTCTTTGAATAGAAAGCAATTAAAAGGACAAATCAGTCTGATTAACCCCAAAGTCACCCTACTGCCACAAATGGTGTACAGTTTGAAATTATATCATAAAAAACTAGAGCAGATTTGCTATCTCTTTGCCCTCTACTAATCCATGTAAATTAATGAACAACAAAGTTAATTTCTTTGATGACCCTTTTCTCGTATCACCTGGATTATGCTGATGTTTAATTTGCTTAATGTTATAATAAAGACTAAACAGATTTTTTTCAATGAAGTGATTATCATTCCCTTCAGTTAAGAAGTGATTTTTATTATTTAACACACACATAACGCCGTATGGGTTTCCTTTAAGAACAAAATCACATTTCTTTACCTTCCTATGGAAGGTAATCGATGTCTTTTTTGACAACTAAAGAAAGAAAATGCTGTTAATCAGTTTATTTCTTTGCCAGAGGAGGAGGTTGAGGCTCTCAGCTGGGGGAAGGGATCTCTTCTCCTTTTTTTTCCCCTTTTTTAGTCACCAGCTCACTGCTCTCAGTGAGTTATCCCTTCAGAGCTTTTCCAAGTGCCTTGGAAGAGCAAGAGGTCTTCAACCCAGCTCAAATCCAAACAGGACTATCCCTTTTCCTTCCTTCAGACAATCCTGGCCTGGGTAACACCCTGAGATGCCAAAGGAAGCCTCTCCTAATGCATTTGCTTATTCATTATTTCAGCAATTGGAACACTTAAAGCAATTTGCTGCCGAATTAAAATTAAAATAGTGGCCAATACATTATATATATATTTTTTTTTCCCTGTATCATTAAGGATGTGCAGGACATTCAAGGTCACAGCCAGTCCTTACACTTGGCAGAGTGTGCAGTGCTGAGCAGTAGCTCGGGGGTCCCCACTATGCAGTGCAGCCAGGATAATTTGGAGTGTGCTGGCTCTGGGGCATCTCTGCCCCGTCCCAGCTGAAGTTGGAAATTAGCTGGAGATGCCAGGCCTTTGTCAGATAGGTACAGCCACTTATTCCTTCCCTTTTAATTTGACTCTATGCTAATTTATACTCCGCCAATTTAATGGGAAAAGCCACATTGTGCGAGCTAACGGGATAATTGTACTGGAAGCAAATTAAAAATATAGGAAAATCAAAGCCTTAAATCCTTTTTTTATAGTGCTCAGTTACTCCAAGCTCTCTCTGTAATAATCCTGTATTTCAGTGTAGTCATAGAGGGCACAATAACAGGACAGAGCGTGGGGCTGTTCCAGCTGAAATGAGAGAACTGCCACGGAGCCTCGCTTTGCCTTGGCTTATTTCACTGTTCCATCCTGGTTCCTTCACCCAGCTGTGCTCTCTCCCTCTGCCTTGCAGATTCCTTCACCAGGCAGGTGCTGTGGACCCTGCTGGAGGAGGTGAAGTTCGGGGAGGCCGTTTCCTACAAGCAGCTGGCACATCTTGCTGGCAACAGCCGGGCAGCCAGAGCCGTGGGGGGAGCCATGAGGAGCAACCCGGTGAGTCCAGGGCTCCTTCCAGCCCAAAGCTGCTGGGAGAGGCTGGATTTAGGGAGCTCTGCGGGCTAAATGGCATTAGGTTAAATTTATCTGCTCTGAAAACTGGTCTGCCACGAGGAATAGGGTCAGGAAGTGTTTTTAATCAGCAATAATGCACAGCTCACTTTAGTGTGATTTATGCCCTACCATTTATGGGGTTGGGTTGGGGGAGAAACAATTCTGGTACTCACCAGCCTCTGCAGAGTTTGTTGTTCTCAAACTTCCTTACATATTTTCAGGTCAGGGAAGGAAGTCTTTTATCTACCACATGGACCTCAGTTGGCAGCTTATGAGTGCTTTTGGTTGTGTTAAACACATTCCATCCACTCTGGCATAAATACAATTCTGAAAACAAGGCCAGGAGCACCCTGGGATAGTGGAAGGTGTCCCTGCCCATGGCAGGGGCTGGAATGGGGTGACTTTAATGTCCCTTCCAACCCAAACCAGTCTGGGATGCTGGAGGTGACTTTAAGGTCCCTTCCAACCCAAGCCAGTCTGGGATGCTGGAGGTGACTTTAAGGTCCCTTCCAACCCAAACCAGTCTGGGATGCTGGAGGTGAGTTGCCTGAATTTGAAGCAGCTGGAGGGAGCAGCAGTCCAGGTTAGGCCTGTGGATTTGGGGAATCTAGTTTCTCATACTAAATGATCTGTGCCTGTTTTCCCTTTTCTTTGTCTGGGTTTAGCTTTTCAGGTGTTTATGCAGCAGAGCCACCTGGGTTGGTGTCTGGTGTGTTGTTCAGGGGGTGCTGTATCCTGGTGTGTTTGGGCTGGGATCAGCCCCATCCTGGCTTGCAGGGTTTAGGGGCTCAGGTGGATGTACCTGCCCTGTTTGAGGAGCAGTTCAATCCCTAAAGCCACAGAATCACAGAACCCCAGGGCAATTGGGGTTGGAAGGGACCTCAAAGCCCATCTCATTCCACAGTTCCCCACGGGCAGCACCCAGCCAGGGGGACCCACACAATTCCATGTGGGGTTAAGCTTTGAGCCCACCCTGGTATTTCCAGCATCCCTCAGGATGCTTTGTGTGTCCTTTCCCTGTGAAGCAGCTCCTAGAAGCAGCACGAGCAGAGTTTTGTCAATAGCCCGCATTGTACTTGACAATACAAACTATTTTAATATGATGGAATGCTTTCCAATATAATCTGCTGTACATTAAGATAAGGCAATCCAATGCAAACCTACAGGAAACAGTTCTCAAAGAATAACAACCCAGTGTTGTGCAAAAGGAGATGTAATTGCTATTGCCTAGAAATGTACCCAGCTTTGCCCTCAGGCTGCAGTGGAGCAGCAGCATCCAAAGTAGCGGGAACAGCAGGTTGTGGTGTGAAAATTCCTGCTTTTTCCCCTGTGAGGAAGGATGAAAATAGTTCTGAAAATATACAGCAAAGCTCCTGCAATTTTTTTAAATGGGGTCCTAGTTATTATTGCCATTTCCCAGCCCATACCGTGGCTGCAGTGGTTTCTGTCCCCAGCAGAAAAATTTTAAGCTATAGTTATAGATAATAATGTATAGCTGTAGGGAAAAAGGGCTGTATTAATATAATACCACCTCAAGATTTCATCATAGAAAGCTGATGATTAAAAAAAAAAAAAAAATCAGTGCTGTAATGAGAGTCCAGCCCATCACAAACCACAATTTTGCCACTGCTCATCTCCTGGAGGTAATCTGAAATTCCATCCATATTCCACATCCATATTCCGTCCAAACACACACACACACATCGTCCTTTTGCACTTCAGTGTGAGCAACTGTTCACTGCTGCTCCTGTTCCCCCAGAAACGTCTCCGTGGTCCTTCTCCTGTGAGCCATCGTGTGCAGGCTGACTGTGCATAATACACACGGATTTTATGCATGAGGGGAAAGAGAAAGAGAAAATGTGCCACTGCAAAAAACCCCCTCACCTTTGTTATTTCTATATATAAAGCCGTCAACTCTTGCGAAAACAGATTTTCTGACCCAATTTGCAACTCCACGTGGCAGCCTCATAGAAATCTGATGAAAGAAAATACTGAGAAATGTGAAAAAACAGGGCAGGTCAGAGACTGCTCCACAGCCACCCAGGGTCTAAACCCTCAGCCCAAAGTTATCCCTGGAAGTGCTCAAGGCCAGGGTGGGTGGGGCTCGGAGCAACCTGGTGTGGTGGTGGATGGATTTGTGCTAAAGGTGATTTAGTGAGGCTGCTGGTACCAGGAAAAAGGGCCCTTTGAAATAACCCTGAGCTGGGCATCACATTGTCCCTCAAACACTTGGATAAAATCACAAACTCACCTTTCTGCACCAGATACCAGCACGTTTCTCCCTCCTGTGAATCGAGGCTTGGTCTTTAATTTGGGTAGTGTGCATTCCACAGGTTTCCCCTTGCAGCTGGGATGCTTCACGTAATTCCTGGGCTGACCTTCAGCTTTAGGAGAAGGTGGAAGAGGTGCCAGCAGCAGCTGCCTCAGTTCATGCCCAGGACAGGCTCACCTTTCACAGGAGAGACTTCCCAGAGTTTGCTGTGGTTCACGCTGATTGCAAGGTCTGTGGTCCTCAAAGGGAACCCATAAAGTTCAATTAAAAATCTCATTAGACTGGTAGAGGAGGATCAAAAAGAAATCACAGAAGCTCGTGGGAAATGGAGAATGTTGGGCTGATTAGTCCAAGGCCATCCTGAATGAGTGTTCTGTGCCTTAAATAAGACATCTTCAGTGGTCTGCTCACAGCACTCAGAGCTGCCTGCGCTGGGTTTGTGCCCTCTCCAGCTGTGCTGTTCCCTGGGCTCACCCCAGCCAGGGGCACAGCTTGATGCTGGTAAATCTGTCCTAAGTCGAGGATTTTACACCAGTCCATCCTCAGTCATGGATATAACACTGAGCTAAATCAGGGGTATTCAACCAAAATGTTTTGAACGCTGGGGGAGCAGTGGTGTGTTTGTGAGAAAACTGTGATGGGTGGATCTGAGACACTGTGGGCACATAAAAGTACCTGTGTGTTCATCCATTGAGTCAGGGAATGTCCTGAGCTGGGAGGGACCCACAGGGCTCATCAATCCAGCTCCTGGCCCTGCCCAGACCCCCCAACAACCCCACCCTGGGCATCCCTGGGAGCTTTGTCCAAAGGCTCCTGGAGCTCTGGCAGCCTCAGGGCCGTGCCCATTCCCTGGGGAGCCTGGGCAGTGCCAGCACCCTCTGGGGGAAGAACCTTTTCCTACTATTTTCATTCCCAATACCTTTGTTTCCTTTGGTGGCCAGTGGTAACCTGAGACCCACGCTGGGTCACATCACGGGATTTGTTTCTGCTGGGGAAGAGGTGGAGATAAAGCAGGGGGTGGAACTGGATGATCTTTACGATCCCTTCCAGCCCAAGCCAGTCTGGGATTCTGTGACATGAGCAAACCACAAGCCTGTGTTTTGCTGAGTGTGTCTCAATGTGATCCCTCAGCTGTTTCCTTTATGGCCTGGCTGAGCCAGGCGGGTTCAGGAGCTCTCCAGCCGTGCCATGGGACAGTTCCCTCACCTCAAACTGAACACTGGCAACAGCCAGAGCGCCAGAATCTCCCAAAAGCAGTTCAGAGTGATCCATCCTGTGGGCAGGCACTTTTTCCCCCACCTTTTTTTCCTAACCAAACCCCTTCTGGAGGAGTTGGTTTATTCACAGAGCGTTAATGACCGGCCCAGCCTTGTCCTGCCACTCACCCAGATGGCTGTTGATAAAGATTTAGCATCATGTTCCCAGTGTCAGGGCTGTCAGTAGTGCTGAACCATTTGACCAGAAGAAAAAACGCACAGGGAGCTATTGATTACAGCTTCTCAGTGTCACTTGTTCACCAGGATTTAGGTATTGATGAGGCTGCGAGTGAAAACAAGCTCTTTCCCTTGTGGGCCTCTACCCAGAAGAACAAAAGCGAAGTTGGAGAAAATATTCAGCTGGTGCCCGAATCAGAGGGACTCCGGCATCGATCCCAGGGCTCCTTCATGTTATTTTTTTGTTGGAGACAAATCTCTGGGTTTGGAAGTTTTATAGCGTTTGAGGTCGGGGCTGTGTGTGTGATGGATTCGTGGAGGAGAGGAATTAGATTTCACAGCATGAAGATTTCAGCGGCGCTGTAATATTATGAGCTGCTTGGTTATTGATAAAAATTGCATTAAATGTAGCTGAGGCATTAAAGCTCCAGACTGGGGTAGTTCTCCCTCTAAAATGTCCTTAGGGCCCTAATAAATTTTAGCAGGTTTAATTATTTTAGTAGGCTGAGCGTTGTCACCACAATTAAGCCAAACTGGAGCAATATTCAATATTTTTAAATTACAGCTCTGGTGTGGTCTTTGTACCACTTCTACAGCCAGAGCTGTGGAGGGTGACGGATGGGTGCTCGTGTTGGGACAATCTCAGCATGGAATTCTTTGGTTTGGGCATGGAAAAAGTGGCATTCGTTTCATACCTCCTCTTTCTGCTTGGTGCTGACAGCTCAGCCCCGTTTCCCTGTGCTGTGAACAGGTCCTGCACCCACCCAGGGATCATCCGAGACCTCACAGCTGAAAATAAAGTCCTTTTTTTTTTTTTCTCTCCACCAAGATTTATAGCCTTGCCACCAAAATCTGCTGCTTTACTGGGTGTGTTTTTAAAGGATTGCAAATGAACCTCAGAGATGTTTTACAGTGTATTATTATGGCTTTGTCACTCAAGCCAAGCCTCCTGCAGTAACTGCAGGGAGTGCAAAGGCAGAGAAACCCCAAACCAGAAAAACACTTGAAAAAAAAAACAACAATTTCTTTGAAGAAGTCATAAACCAACTGTGGGATGGCCTGGCATGGAGCAAAGTTTTTATTGGTACTCACTAGAGTTGTCACAGATGGATTAATCACTTGAGGCATTGCCACCTCCAAATAAAGCAAATATGGGGAGCGATTTTTTATTTAAACCTTGATCAACAGTAAGCACTTAAGAGTATTCCTATTTAATGTGGGCTGAGATTCAGATTTTAAATTTCAGGCGTTGAAATTAGTTAAGTAAACTGAAAGAACACCCCCCAAAAGAAAAACCCTCTCTATTTATGGTCTGGCCAGTCACTGCTCAGCTACTTTGGGGTTTGTGTATCCCAGGCTCAGATATACCACAGTGCTTGAACTGTGTGATTAAATGGGATTAAAATAAGTGAGGGTGAAGTGTGTAATTTGTCTGTGTGTCTACATAGAAATAAATCACAGGTTTTGACTTGAAATACCCAGATTTGTGAGAACTGCCCTTTTGGGTGAGTGGTTGTTGTCCCAGCTCCACGTTGCAATGCCATTACCATGCAGTTCCCAAAACACCCCCGTGATCAGAGATGATGGATTGCACTTTTTATGGTGTGTACTTCAGCTATGATAATCACCTGTAATAAAAATAAAAAATAAACCCCCACACACACACATTTATGTTCTCCTTTGCATTATCAGTCCATTATGTAACTTCTGGCATTGATTTTGCAGAATCTGTGTCGTGTGGTTATAAATGATAGGGAGTGAAAGGCAGAGAAGGGAAAAAAAAGAGTTCTTAAAATTGGTTAGGTTGGAACCAAACTTCTGCTGTTGGAGGTTTTAAAAATTCACAACCCGTTTTGGATTGACTTGCTGCTGAATAATAAATGATGCCTTGGTCTTCCAGAGAGCTTCTCTGGGGTGCACAGGGAGGTGCTAGAGCAGGAAGAGGATCTGCTGGGGAGCTGAGGCACTGGGATCCCTTCTCAATAATCTGGTTTTTCCCAGAAATCTCCTAGTCCTGGGATGATCATACATCCCAAAATGAGTTGGGTGGGAAGGGACCTTAAAATTCATCCCATTCCACCCCTGCCATGGCAGGGACACCTCCCACTGTCCCAGGCTGCTCCAAGTCCCAGTGTCCAAACTGGCCTTGGGCACTGCCAGGGATCCAGGGGCAGCCACAGCTGCTCTGGGCACCTGTGCCAGGGCCTGCCCACCCTGCCAGGGAACAATTCCTGCCCAGTGTCCAATTTAAATAGTTCTTCATGTGCATTTTGGGTCTGTGAGGCTTCGTTCCCCACCCTGGGCACTGAGGGCTCAGCTGGTGCAGGGCAGCAGAACCTGGTGCTGCAGGGAAGATTTTATATATGGGATTTAATATCTCAGGTTTATCCTTTTAAAGACTTTACATCATTTTTATGTATTAAAGCTCCTGTCCGTGCCTGTTTTTTCCTAAGAACTGGGGTGGTCTCCAGGGGTGGTGATGAGCTCTGTGCTCTGCCAGGAGCGTGGCCCTGATGTGGCTGCTCCGTGTCCCTGCAAGCCCAGTGCCACAGAGCTGCTGCATTTCAGGTGCTGGATTTACAGACTCAGGGAATCACAGCACCAGTCAGGCTGCAAAAGACCAAATCCATCGAGCCCAGCCTGGGGCACATCCCCACCCGGGCACCGAGGGCCACATCCCCTTCTTCCCGGCTCCGCTTGGCCTCACCCTTTGCTCCCCCCGGATTTGGGGCTGTTTTGCAGATCCCCATCAGCATCCCGTCCCACAGGGTGACCACCCTTTGCTCCTCCCGGATTTGGGGGTGTTTTGCAGATCCCCATCAGCATCCCGTCCCACAGGGTGACCACCCTTTGCTCCCCCCGGATTTGGGGCTGTTTTGCAGATCCCCATCATCATCCCGTGCCACAGGGTGATCACCCTTTGCTCCTCCCGGATTTGGGGGTGTTTTGCAGATCCCCATCATCATCCCGTGCCACAGGGTGATCACCCTTTGCTCCCCCTGGATTTGGGGGTGTTTTGCAGATCCCCATCATCATCCCGTGCCACAGGGTGATCACCCTTTGCTCCCCCCGGATTTGGGGCTGTTTTGCAGATCCCCATCATCATCCCATGCCACAGGGTGATCACCCTTTGCTCCTCCCACATTTTGGGGTGTTTTGCAGATCCCCATCATCATCCCGTGCCACAGGGTGATCCGCAGCAGCGGGGACAGCGGCAACTACGGCGGGGGACAGCTGCTGAAGGAGTGGCTGCTGTCCCACGAGAAGCTGCAGAAGGAGAAGCTGCAGGAGAAGCTGCAGGAGAAGCTGCAGAAGGAGGAGCTGCAGGAGAAGCTGCAGGAGAAGCTGCAGGAGAAGCTGGCGCGCGGAGGCGGCCGCTAACCAGCCTCGGCACACAGCCACGGCTCCTGGGCTCGTAACGAGCTCTCCGAGCACCCAGCAGAACTCAGGGAAATGGTAAATATTTGAGTGACACATAAATATAATGCAACATCCGAAGTGAAATGTGTGGTGGCACCACTGTATTAAAAAAGCGGGATGCGTCCTGGGGGAGGCAGCTCGGCTGCCCTTTCTTGTTTTTACATTTTACAGCAGAATGACTACAGCGATCCGGGCCTGTTGTGCATGGATTCTGTTCCCATCTCCAGCCCTGTCTTGTTCTATTTTTAATGTCCATTAAAGCAGGGATAAGGGAGTGGGAGGGACGTGGCAAATGGGAGGTGGAAGCTTCCCCTGAGGAGGCGTCTGGCTCATGGCAGGGGTGGCCCAGCCTGGCACGCCGGACCCTGCCCTCCCCTGCCCAGCTCCCCCTCCCCAGTTTGGGGCATAAAATGATGTTTTACCTGAGCAGGAGTTAAGGGAGCACAGTGAGATCTATGCAAAGGCAGGCAGCTGTTGAATTCCTTACTCCTGCCTTTTCTTTTTGGATGGGGAGATGGGAATTTTTCTTTTTTTTTTTTTTACAGAGAGCAGGAGCAAGGATGTTGCTGACAAATTGTATATTTTGGATAAGCAGTTTGATTAGCCAAATTCGGCAAAATACTGAAAAGCTCATCGTAGTTGCTTCCTTATCGGCAGCACATCCCTTTATCATTTGAGTTTTCCCTCAGATTTCCACATTTCTCTGTTATCCAAAGCCTTATTTCCCGTAGCCTCTCCATTGGAAGGATTCAAGAGACATTAAGGCTAAATTTTGAGATGGTTTTAGCAGGGTTCTCTGCGAGTACGAGCCACCAGAAGCTGATATTTCCAGTATGGGAATCGTAAATTGTAACATGGAAATACTGATTTTTTTATGTGTTTTATCATATTTTCATGGATGTCTCTTTAGGAAGGCCATTGCTGCCCCCCAAAAATTATTGTCTGGCAATGCGTTAGTTAATCCAGGATTATTGATACCTCGGAATTACTTCAATAAAAAAACTGCTTTGCATGTGCAAGTGTCTTTGGGTCTGTTTATAAATAAAACACAGGGTGTGATATATGGGGAAAATAAACTATACCCCACTGTACAATATAAAGCTGTATTTTTATCAAGGGTTTCTCGTGGTGATATAAACCACAGAAGCAAAGCTCAAGTGGTTTGTACGTGTCACCAGAACCCCGAGATAAAAATACGGCCTTATAATATGTACAGTTTGGGTGTATTTTATTCTTTTTTTATATCTCTAATACATGCTGCCACCAAAAGCAGGCGGCAGCAAACGTCAACTTTAACCTTTCCCTCATTTGCATCCCTCGATGGAGTTTTTTTTCAGGGATTTGGGCTTTTTCAGTGATGTGACTTTGTTTTTGTGGGGAGCGCTGGGGTTGGGGCGAGGATTGCCTTTCCTGGGGAAAACGGCCAACTTTGGGAGTGAAATCCCAAAATCCTGGTCTGGGTCAGAGATTCGGGGTGGGCACGGACAGGCAGGGGTGGACAAGGAGGGGTTGGGCAGGAACAGGCACGGGGGGACAGGGACAGGGCTGGATAGGGCAGGGATAGGGACAGGAACAAGAAAGGAGGACAGGAAAAGGGACAGGGATGGACAGGGACAGGATGGGATGGACAGGGACAGGCAGGGATGGACAAGGCAGGGATAGGCAGGAACAGGTACTGAGGGATGGGCAGGGATGGACAGGGCAGAGTTAGGACAGGAAAAAGAAGGGAGGACAGGAAAAGGGACAGGGATGGACAGGGACAGGATGGGCAAGAATAGGCACAGGGGGACAGGGACAGGGCTGGGCAGGGATAGACAGGGACAGGCAGGGATGGACAAGGCAGGGATAGGACAGGGACAAGAAGGGAGGACAGGGACAAGCAGGGATGGACAGGGACAGGGTGGGCAGGAACAGGTACTGAGGGATGGGCAGGGATGGACAGGGCAGGGTTAGACAGGACAGGGACAAGAAAGGATGGGGAGGAAAAGGGACAGGGACAGTCAGAGATGGAGAGGGACAGGTGGAGGTGGACAGGGATGGGCAGAGATGGACAAGGACAGGGAGGGATGGACAGGGGGACAGGGATAAGGACAGGGACAGGGAGGGATGAACGGGCACAGGGACACGGACACGGGGATGGACAGGGACAGGGTTAGGGATAGGGATAGGGACAGGGACAGGGATAAGGACAGGGACAGGGAGGGATG
>WAAE01004290.1:762844-791093 GCA_013400495.1 Nicator chloris
TATATAAATAAAGTAGTGATAAAATAAATAAAATTTTTTAAAAGTAAAATAAAGTAAGATAAAATGAAATAAAATAATAAAATAAAATAAAAATAAAGTAAAATAAAGTAAAATAAAAAATAAAATTAAATTGAATTAAATTAAATTAAATTAAATTAAATAATGCAGCTCCAAGGAGGCGCAGGGATTGAGGGCTGGGCTGGGTTTGGGTCCCTCTCTGCCCCCACAGATGCCCGGGGGTGCCCATCCCGTGGGAAGCAGCTAGGACGGTGTCTGGAGCTGACAAAAACACCCCACGCTCTCCATATGTGACCAAGCAGCCCCTGCCCCCGGCAGGCACCAGCCTGGTGCTTTTTCCCTGGGAATTGGCTTTCCCTGCCCCGTCAGTGCCCCCACCCTGTGCCATGCTGATGGCACCTCCTGGCCTGCTCCAGCCCTTCCCCGGGCCAGGGATAATGAAAGGCTCAAAAATAATATTTGTTTTGGCGGAATTACATTGAGAATGAAATAGATGCCCTTGACCGGGGAAGAAGCTGAATTTTGCAGCAGGTTCTTTTTTTTTTTCCTTTCTCCATACAGGCAAGCTCTGCAGCCAGTCCAAGGCAAATGGGAATATTTTTGAAGGACTCTCTTGTATTTCCTGCATGGGATTTGCAGCAGAACTGCAGCCACACTGGTTGTACTGTTCGATGAAAAATGCAGATTCCACCCCATGTATCAATCCCAAATGGAAAAGGGCCCCAGGCCTCAGGATTGTTACAGATCACTTCCATGCACGCCGAGTTTGCGGCGTAATGAGCTCAGACTGGAGGCATCTTGAACAGAAAACCAATTCATTGGTGTGCTGGGGACCTTTTTCAATATGTGCCCAAATTTCCTGGTCTTTGGAATTAGAGGAATTAGTCATCTGATCACGGCGAGAAAGATCTGGCCCTTCACAGTTTCCATTTCATTTTTTTTAAGCAGCTCTCAAGCATCAGGAACTTTTTTTAAGTGGTAATTGATATTTTCTTTATCAGTGGAATTGCTGTTGTTGGAAGGACACAGCACCTTCCAAATTAAGTTATAAATGAGTGGTGATTTAAGCTATTGTTTCTTCTAACATCTATTATCATTATTATTTTTTAATTATTTTTATCATCATTACTATTATGATCTTTAAGATCCCTTTCACCCCAAACCATTCTATGCCACTATGATTGTTATTTCTTCTAGAAGAATCACAGATTGCTGCTTTTAATCATTTTTCCTCCTGATTTAAATTTAAATTATCTATAAATATTGTGTTGAATCCAGCTCTAAGAGACTTGGCATTAACATGGTCATTTATTGGGAAAGGTGGTGCTGCAAAGCTGCTTCCTGAAAGAAAGTGCAAAAACGAGTAAACCTTTAGAAAAATTCCTTAAAAACTTCAAGCACGGTATTCCAAGGGGAATCCCGGAAGATTTAGGGACTATTTCAAGAATAATTTCCCAATAAGAGCCTTACAGGAATGCTAAAACCCTTGAAGAATTGCGTTGACAGGTTTAATTGTGGTTTAATTGTGGTGGCTTTCGGATTTTTGGAGAAATGGGGCAGAGAGGGGTGTGAGGGGCCGAGCCCTGGGCTCCCTCCTCTGCTGGGAAAACCACGGAAAACCTTGGAAAAAACGGGTTTTGGCTGTGCTGATGGGCCAAGGCAGCTTGGCCAAGGCCTGGCTGCTGCTGGGGGGTTTCAAATACCCCAGCCGGGTGTGAGAAACAAACACAAACACACAGGGAGTCTGTGCCTGCGAGCAGGGACATTGCTCCCCTTCCTCAGTTCCTGTTCCTTACTCCTTGTTTTTGGTTTTTCTCTTTATTTTTTTCTCTCCACTCTTTTTTTCTCTTTTTACTTTTCTTTTTTTCTCTTTTTCTCCTTTTTCTTCTCTTTCTCTCTTTTTACTTTTTTCTTTTTACTTTTCTCTTTTACTTCTTTCTCTTTACTTTTCTCTTTTACTTCTTTCTCTTTTTCTCCTTTTACTTTTCTCTTTTTTCTTTTTTCTCTTATTTCTTTTTTCCTATTTTTTCTTTTTTCTCNTTACTTTTCTCTTTTACTTCTTTCTCTTTTTCTCCTTTTACTTTTCTCTTTTACTTCTTTCTCTTTACTTTTCTCTTTCACTTCTTTCTCTTTTTCTCCTTTTACTTTTCTCTTTTTTATTTTTTCTCTTATTTCTTTTTTCCTATTTTTTCTTTTTTCTCAGATTTCTCTTATTTCTTTTTTTTTCTTCTCTTTTTTCCTATTTTTTCCTCATTTCTTTTCTTTCTTTTTCTTTTTTCCCTCTCTTTTCTTTTTTCCCTAGAAGCTCTGTCCTCGCACAACTTTTTCTCCCTCCCTGTCCTCAAACCTTGTCTCTCCATGTGCTTGCTTTTTCCCACCCCCGTTTTTCCCACGCGTCATTTTTAGCCAGCCATGAACCCTCTTTCCCTTTCCCACTCTTCCAAACCCCTTTTCCTCCCCGAATTATTCCTCCAGGGGGATCAAGGAGGAGCATCCTTGTCCCCATCGCTGCAGGCTGGAGGCTGAGGGACAGAAGCCACCACATTTTGCTGCTTCCCCACCCGGGGGATGCAGTGATGGGGAGGCAGCGCTGCTCCCCGGCCTGACCCAGAGCAGCCCCCGTCCCGTGTCGGGGAATTTGGAGCCCGGAGGTGCCCAGCCCGGCCGGAGCCGGGGCCGGGGGTCTGCGCTCCATCAGCCGCGGCCGGGATGCAGGAGCTGGACCACGAGGTGCAAATTGATGTGAGCGGGCTGCTGGCAGCACCTCGGGCTGATGAAAGGACATCGTTAACCAGCCCTTAACGTTTCTCATTAATGGCTGGCGTGGGCGGGTGAGTTTTTTGCGCTGAAAAAAGCCAGAAGACAAAAAAAAAAAAAAAAAGAAAAAGAAAAAAAAAAATTCCACCTGGGCAGTAATTAAGATCGATCCCGCGCGTGGAGTTATCAATTTTTAAAACCTCTTGTAGTGCCTTATTTAGTTATTTTAAACAGGGCTTTTCATTTGTTTCTGCGAGTTTTCCTGCAGGAGATGGGAGCGTGGGGGACTCTTCTGGGCTCTTGTCCTCATCCATGAGCATCCACCCTGCAGGAAAGGGGATGTGCTGCACCCCTGTGCTGCCCGTGGATGCTGCCAGGTGCCAGGGCAGCCCACCCAGTGCTGGGGGCGTCATTTGTGGTGGAATTGCTTTTGTTTTTGCCGAAATTCTGGCTGCAGATTGCAGCAGGGAGATGGACGAGGAGCTCCTGCTCTCTGGGTTGGCGTGGGAGGAACGAGGAGCAAGGTGAGGGTCGAGCCCGACGTGGGGGCTCTGCCCAGCCCCGGGGTGGGGCTCAACCCGACGTAGGCACCAGCCGAGGTCAGACTGGCTGGGAGAGGTTGTGTTTAATTAAAATAACCCTCAGCATGACCCCGAGTGCAGAGCTGCTGGGAGCTGGCGAGGGAAGCAGCTGCAGCCCTTTTATCTGAGGACGAGCCACCGCGCCATGATGTCATTGTCATTTCCGATGAGCGCCGGGATGACCTAATTCACACAGAATCTTGTCTCTCACTTCAAAGTAGGGCATTTCAGTCGATCTGGAATTCGGCTCTGCTCAGCCCCTCCCAGCCCTGCTCAGATCCAAGGCTGGAGCACCACAGCAGGACACCAGGAGTGGGAATCCCAAGTGGGTTTGGATCCAGGTTTGACTTAAATCTTTAAAACTCTGGTGAGCAAAAGGAAAGCCCATTGTATTTCCATTGGTGCAGCCTGGGGTGTTTTGGAAAATCGTTTTTGTTGATTGCCCAGAGCAGCTGTGGCTGCCCCTGGCTGCCTGGCAGTGCCCAAGGCCAGGCTGGACATTGGGACTGGGAGCAGCCTGGGACAGTGGGAGGTGTCCCTGTCCATGGCAGGAGTGGCACTGGGTGAGCTTTAAAGTCCCTCTCAATCCAAACCATTCCATGATTCTGTGATTTTTCAACTTTGTTCTCATGGCTGAGCCTTTCCAGGAGGTTCAGTGTTGATTATGGCCCACGATTTTGAGCAGCATAAGCCTCGAACATGGTTCTTATTTCTGCCTTCACGAATCAAACACATTTTATCTGCTTTTGATACCAATCAAAATTGGTTTCAATCAGCATTAGTGCAGGTTGAATTTTGGGGGCAGTGGGCACACAGCAGCCTTTCAGTAGTTAAATGACAAAATAACAGGTGGGAGGAAATTATTTCTTCATAATGCCCAGAAAAAAATCCCTTTGTCTCGTCTGAACGAAACGCACGTGAGCAAAAGTTCATCACAAAACCATTTTAATTTTTACATAGAGAAAAATTTCCCATGGGGGACCCAGGTCAGCAGCTCACCCAAAGTGCAGGTGGCCTGGAGTAGTGTGGGCAGAGGCCTCAGGAGCTTTGTAGGAATTAATGGAACATTGCAGCGTGAGCTGCTGCACCAAAGCATCATTTACAGACAGAGTCAACACAAGGTGAGGACAAACCTGGTGTTCCCCAGCTGCAAGGGGGAGCATGCCTCAGTAATCAGCTGGGGTGGCTGGAAAGCAGCTCCTGTGCCCCTGTCCCTGTCCCCTTTGGCTCCCGGTGACCCCAGCCCTGGAATGAGGAGGAGCAGAGGGAGGTGACCCCACGGGCCAGCGCTGTAATTCACAGGGAGCCAGCAGAGCTCATGTCCCAGCCAGGGGACACCAGCACAGGCACCTGGTGCTGCCAAAGGGCCCAGCAGGGGCAGGGCTGTGCTGAGGACACGCAGAAAATGCCTTTTATTTTATCTAGAACCTGCAGAAATTTGGCCTTAACGCAGCCCCTCGGGCTGAGACGTTGTGGCTTTTGCTGGTTTTGAAAGGCTTTCTGAAATGTGGCCTACTTCACATAAATAATTTTTAAAATATATAATACAGAGTGTCTGAGTGTATAATAATATATGATGTGTATATTAATTTGGAGGGAGAACAACATGTGTGGTGGGGACCCCTCTTTGACCCAATATCCAACCCAGGCTGGATTTCCACCACTGGAAGGGTTTATTTGGGCTGGGTTTTTTCAAACCTTTATCCAAAAATTATCATCCTAAGCACCCACTCAGTGGATCAGAAGATTGACCACCACTGGTGAACAGAGATCCAGCCTCTTCAGGAGCTCCATGCCTGCAGTTTGTAGCAGCATCAGGAGAAGTGGGTTAGGAGAGAGAATCTCAACCTCTGCCTGTCAAAATGTCCTTTTCTGCTTAGGACACACAATTCTTGATCTCAGGGCTGTTGTGCTTCTTACTTTCTGTATAAAAAGTGAGGAGGATGAACCCCAGATGTTCCCAGTGGCTGTGACAGATGGATGACAGAAGGGAGGGGATTTCATCACAGAATAGTGGGGAAATAGAAAACTATCCTGATTTTTGTCTATGCAATAGATAGATGGATGGATAGATAGACAGAGAGATAGAGACATAGAGAGATGGATACATCTGTATCATCTACATAGATACAAGGTGAGTGCCCACTCTCATGTCCCAGGCTGAGAAAAACCCCATACACCAAATTAATTCTGCGGAAAGTTCAATATAAGTGGGGCCAAAATCAGCCTGGAAAATAAAAGCATAAAATTGAAATGAAACTGATTTATTGGCCATGGAAGTCTGCATTTTTCAGCCTTTAAACTGCATTTTGCAGCGGATTATTGTGCAAAATACAATTGAGTGCAGAAGAGGATGGGACTGGAATGAGGTTTGAACCTCCAGGTGTCTTAGCTTGGAGATCACATCTGTCTGCACAGGAATATCAGGGGGCAGGAAACTCCAGACATGTTTGCTCACTCCCACAGCTGTTTACAGCCTGTTTATCCTCTAAAATGAGCAGCCTAAACCCAGGCTGAGCTGCTGAGGAAGGGGCTGCTTTGAGGAGGAGCAGGCTGTTAATTGAGCAGCTCCCCGTGCCCAGCTCGGCAATCCGTCTTCCCTTCCGTCGCTCCCGATGACCAGCAGACTGTCTCCAACCTTCTGGCTGTCAGGAAAACTGTGACATGGCAAATGTCAGATCATGTGGAGCTTTCTGAATGTTTTTGACCCCTTCAATCTGTTTTCCAGCCTGGGTACAGCAAAGAAGCTGTGTTGGACTAATTGGTTGTCTCTCTTCTCCAGGCGGCGGATAAAGTCCAGGTACATAATCTGATTCTTTTGGATGAGCAGCATCCTGTCTTTCACAGCTTTATGTCGTGTCAACCACTGCAGGATTGCTCTGGAAAAGTCCTTTTTTGCCAAAGCACGAGCAGAAGATGTAGAGATCCTACAGCCTCTCATCTGCCCTGGTTGAGCAGTGCCCAGTGGAGGCTGCAGCCTCTCTCTGACTGTTACCACAAAAATCTGATTCCTCTTCACTGAAACACAAAACATTGCAGCTGCCAGGAGGAAGTGATAGCTTGGAGATGCTGCACTTCCATTTTTTTGTTGTTTTAACCAATACACTGTGCTTCCAGGTAGAATATTCTGTGTTTGAAATGACCTACATAACCACTGAGCTTGATTCCACTAAACTGCCCTGCTCTCTACCCAGTAGCTTTTATCCTGGGCAGGGGTTTTAGGGCTTTTGAGCTGTTTCTTGCCAGTGGCAGTAAAACAACATGAGACTATCAGGCTGAATTTGGTGATCTGGGGAGGAATTAAAATACGGAGCTGAGAGGGAGCAGTGTTGGGTGAAACTGGCTGGAAACCTCAGAGCCAAATTGTCCCCAGACATCAGAAAACAGTGTGTTGTAGTTAATAGAACTGTAGAATCGTGGAATGGTTTGGGTTGGAAGGGACCTTGAAGCTCATCCAGTGCCACCCCTGCCATGGCAGGGACACCTCCCACTGTCCCAGGCTGCTCCAGCCCCAATGTCCAACCTGGCCTTGGGCACTGCCAGGGATCCAGGGGCTTCTCTGGGCACCCTGTGCCAAGCACAGGGAACAATTCCTTCCCAAAATCCCATCTAACCCTATAGTTCATGGTGTCTAATCTAAACCTGCTCTCAGTTTAAAGCCATTCCCCCTTGTCCTGGCACTCCAGGCTCTTGTAAATTGTCTCTCTCCATCTTTCTTGTAGCTCCCTTTAGGTCCTGGAAGGCTGCAATTAGGTCACCCCGAAGCCTTTTAAGGAGGGGGAGGTAAATCTGCATTTCCCTTTTACCTGAGGACACCCAGAGAACTCCTCCAGCCCTCTTGCACAAGCACAGCAGAACTTTCCTGAGCTCACAGCCCCACTTACCCCGATGCCACGTTTTTGTTTAAGCATTAAAATTCAAGGCCTAAACAGGCAGTTGGCAATTGGAGCTCAGAACATGCACGTTGCAAATGTGGATATATCTCACCGAGTACACAGCCCATAAAATATGTAGTCTAAGATCACTCATTTATTTAAAGATGCTTTTTACCTCAGATGGAAAATGACACAAATCTAAATATTACAATGCCGAGCAATGTGTAACTGTCTGTGTGTTATAGCCTTAACACCACACTTCTGATGCAGAAGAGATATAGCAGCTGCACTTTAATTTCAAGCAAATTGATCCCAGATGTAAATGTTGTTTTGTTGCATGGAAGATAGTGCACAGGTAAAGCAAATATCATTGGTTTATAGTCCAACAGAGTGTTGCAACAGGATCCAGGCTCCCCTGCCCGGGCACACGGGAAAGCGGGGAGGCTGCGGAGGAGACACTGCAAAGAGACAGCTTTGCTTTCTACCCTTTAAAATCCAACCACCTGTGATCTAAGGAGCTGTTTTGAAGCCAGGAAAGCGTCGTGGTTTGTCAATTGTCCTGCAGGCAAAGATCTAAATTTGGCTTGTTTTCCATTCCTTTCGCTGCGCGTTCTGTAGACGTGGTTTTCTCCCGACGTGTTTGTGTTTGGCATGAAAGAACAAGAAAAACCCCTGGATTTACTGACTCAGGAAACCACTCCTTTCAAAGGAAAAATAATAGTGGTAATTGGGCTTCGCTTTGCCTGCAGATACCCCAACGTCTGTGCCACCGTAGGCAATGTATAAACAGCAAAATCATTTCTTTCTTGTCTCCTGCCTGTGGAGGATGGCAAAGCCCAAACATCCCGCTGTCACAGCTCTGCTTTGGAACAACAGACCTTCTTATCTTTTCTGAAATAGAGCGTCCTGCTCATCCAAGGAGGAGAAACCCACGAAAGAATTGCTGCAGTCCAGCATCAGTGCTCAGCCAAAAGCAGCTGCCGTCCAAGAGATCTCTCAGCTCAATTATTTCTCCTTTTTTAAAAATTGCAGGCATAGGACTAAGATACCTGTGTGGGATCTGCCTTCCCAGTGCAGGCTGAGTGCTGCTTGTCCTGCAGGTTGGCTGGGAGAGGGGTGCCAGTGATGCCCTTCAGATCCCACCTCCTGTCTGTGCTGTGAGCCGGAGCTCAGAGCCAGCATTCCCTGCTTTTGTTTTCTGTTTCTGCAATTGGAGAGAGAACTTACAGGGATGGAGGGACAGGACACAGGGAATGGATCCCAGTGCCAGAGGGCAGGGCTGGATGGGATCTTGGGCAGGAATTGTTCCTGGGAGGGTGGGCAGGCCCTGGCACAGGGTGCCCAGAGCAGCTGTGGCTGCCCCACATGGGATTTTACGATTCTGTGCATTTCTGGTGTTTTCACAAAGGCTGAAATTTAGTAAAATTGTGGGAATACTGTGTTTGGATCCTTATAAATCCTTATAAACTTAAGTTAAGTGTTAAGTGATTGAAGTCCCTGCTTTGGGAGTTCCTGCTTGCCAGCCATGCTGATTTAACTCCATTTCCTCCTGAACCACTGGAGACAGGGCAGTGCCCAAGGTGTGCAGTGGATGTGTGCCCTTTCAAACACCACAACATCTGGATAAATGTGTATATAACACACACAGAGGTGGTGCTGAAGGACAGGTACTTCTGCATAGTATTTTTTTCCCTTTGCAGTGCCAGGAATTGACTGAACCTGTCACAGAGGTGTATAAGATGTGTACAACCTCATTGTAGCAACTCCTGCAAGTATTTAGCAGTAAGACATATTGACCATGTTCAGAAGTCCTTACTCAGACAAAGCCCAGAGGTCAGTGTGAGTCTCGATTAATCAATTTATTCAGGAACAGCTCACTCTTTTGGGGAGGTTTTGAAGCACATGCCTTTGCCAGAATAAAAAAGAAAAATCAGGATTAAAATCCGGCCAGGATGGGGGAAGACACAGGGAATGCTTACCTACACATGTTCTTCGCTGGGATTGCAGGTGTTGCAGAGGAGGAAAAGTGAATTTTTTGTGGTGGTGGGTGGCAGGAGGAGGCTGGGACGTGAGGGGAGGTGGCAGTGAGCACTCAGCCTGCCAGAGCTGCTGTATAATAGTAGGGCACTCACCTCAAATCACAGGTTGTGCAAACTGACATTTCCATTCAAATTACTCCACTAGCCAACTGCTCCCCGGTGCAACTCCTTCTGTAAGTGACACGGTGACAGTGATCCAGGAATTTAACTTGCTGTTGTCTCGTTCCAAGCGGAATTCTGAAGTTTGTGACATGCATTAGGAGGATGGCTCCTGGTCGCAGCCGGGGCTTTGTGTGTCGCTGCCATTAATCACAGGGCCAGGCAGAGCCCGGGCAGTGTCAGCTCAGGGTGGCTGTCCCTGCTGGGACCTGCCTCTCTCTGCCCCTCATCTCCTCCTTTCCCGTCGTCTGAGCGAGCAGCTCCCGCTCCACTCAAGTTTTCCTGGCACCTCCTGCTTCCTTGAGGGTTTTTTTCAAGTCTCTCTCTTTAATTATGACGGGCAGATCATCTGTTCTTGACACATGAGGAGCTGATGGCCACGTTGCTGTGCTCTCTCCTCTCCTCAGGGATGCCTCTTGGATTCCTTTTCTCTTTTTTCTCAACTTGGCTTTCATTGCAAGTTGCCTTTTAAATTTCTCTCTAAACTTTTAAGCAAGAAGCCTTTTCTGTTCATAAAATAAGCCAGCAGATTTTGCGATTCGAGGTGTTTGCCACACACAGGCTGAAACTGTGGACAGGTTTTGCCCAACTTGACTTTTGTATAAAGCACCATAAAACCCCTTTTGTTCGTTGTCCTCTGCCCAGCTATCACCAAACTGGTTTTGGCTCCATCCTTTGGTGCTGGAGCCAAAGCATTTGGCAGTGGATTGCCTATCTGTGCCTTAAATATTCCTGATCTTCCCCAAACCGTGGTCGCTGATGATCAGGGCAGAAAAATCCGAGGTGGATTCTTTGTAGGCCGTGGTGGCACCGCTCAGAAGGGGATCCCAGGGCCCATCCAGCTGGTGTGGCCCCACAGGGCCAGGAGGGGTCAGGACGTGGCCCTGGGCCCTCCGGTTCTGCCCTGCAGGACCTGGATGTTGCAGGCCTTGGGAATTCCAGGCAGCAGTGGCAGAAGCCCCAGTCACAGACCTGAACATCCCGGAGCCCCAAAGCCATCCACAGCTGGATCTCAGCCTGGACATCTTCCCGCAAAACTCATGTTTGGAACTTGAGAGCCAGCAAATGCATGGACCATGTTATTAAGGAAAATGTCATTATAAACTGATGTTGATCTACACTTTTTTCATAAAAAAAGCTTCATTATTGTTGTCACAGAAGAATAATTAATGCCAGGTTTTTATAGGGAATCATCACCTCCTTGGACAGGGAGTGACTGTAACAATATTTTGCAGCAGAGCCTTCAGAAGAAGAACTCCAGTGTGTGCTGAGTGTCTGTGAGTCACAGCCCTCCCTGCTTGACACCAGAAAATAAACCAAATGTATCAGCTGCTGGTTCGACACCGTGCGCCAAATGTGAGGGAAGACATCCTGCTAAATTAAGATTATTCCATCATTATGGAATTAAATTTTCGTAGAAATATTGCATCTCTAATGCCCCACAAAATGATGTATGACCAGCACACTCAGGGTCAGTTATGTGGATATTTGGGGTGCTGGAATGTCACACTACCCGAAGGTTACGCTTTGATCTTGCTTTGAAGCTCATCAAATCACAGAATGGTCTGGATTGAAAGAGACCTTTAAATCCCCTCCAGTGCCACCCCTGCCATGGCAGGGACACCTCCCACTGTCCCAGGCTGCTCCCAGCCCCAATGTCCAACCTGGCCTTGGGCACTGCCAGGGATGGAACAGCCACAACTTCACCCTCGTTTACAGAGCACTGTTGGGTTTGTTCCATTTTTGAAGACAAACCCATTTATTGAGAGAAGGTTTGACCAAAACCATGGAATTTGCAGGCTGAGCCCCTCCAGCTCCAGCTTCCCTGCACACGCTCCAGCCCCTCAGTGTCCTTCCTGTCCTGAGGGGCCAGAACTGGACACAGGATTTGAGGTGGGCACAACTCTGTGTGATCAGGGAGTTCCTGAGTGTCTCAAGGCACTTCTACAGAGCAGAAATGCTAAAAAGCATAAGAACCTCCCCAAAATCACTAAACAAGCAGATACTCAAAGCTGCCAAAGAATGGAAAACTACTGGAGCACAGAAAATAAATTTCAAATTTTGGGATGCTGCAGCATTTGCAATTTCCATTACAGACATTTCTGTTACAGGCTTTGGATGAGGAATAAATTAAACCCAACCAGTTTAGTGAATATCCAGCTGCCTTCTGAAGTTGCAGAAAACATCACTTCCCCTCTTGTGGGAGGGAACAAACCTCCCCTGGTCTGGCCAAAGGTGGAGCAAGAGCCCCGGGTTTGGGGCCAAGGAGATATTCCATAAAAATCGTGGCTTTCATGAAGATGAAGCACAGCAGAAGTAGCACAAAAGTGCTTTGATACACTGGTGAATGGAGGATTAACTGCACAATGCTGTGAATTCACTGTGTCTCCCGTTTGTTTGCTGTTTGTTCGTGGTGCCAGCAATAAAAATAATGTTTGGCTGCTAAAAGGGCTAAAAAGGGGCTTTTGGGTGCCCAGAATCTGTTTGCCAGCAGGTGAGTGTGGTGGAGAGGGAGAAAGGGGAAACTTGGCTTAATTTATTTTCAAGGGTGGAAAATTGAACACTGGGAACTCAATGCATATTTTATTTCTTATCAAAACTCTTATCTCTGTCACTGAGCTTGCACAAACTCCACGAAGAAAAAAATACACACCAAAAAAAAAAAAAAAAAAAACAAAAAAAAAAAATAAAAAAAAAAAAACAAAACAAAAAAAAAAAAAAAAAAAAAACCACAAAAAGAAATCAACAACAAAAAACGAAACCAACAAAAAATAAAAACAAAACCACCAAACACAGCCCGTGCAGCCTGGCAGGGTGGGTTATTTATAGCAGGTCTCTGCCTTTTGTCAGCTTGCTGGGCTGTGGATGTCGCTCCCAAATAAACCCTGTTCTGTGCAGCAGAGGAGGAAGAGCCCTGTGGAGAGCATGGATGTGAGCTCATGTCCACGAGACAGAGAGGGCTGTGGCACAAAACACTGCTGGGCAAAAGCCACCCCAATCTAATCATCAGCTCTGGTCGTCAGCGAGAGCTGTGGGAGAAGACGTTGTATAAAGCAGACACATCCAGGAAATAATGCCTGCCCAGTGCAGCCAGATGGAGTGGGGATATCCTGACAAAGCATTTATTTTAATAAATGTTCAATTAAAATTATTTCTGTAGTGCAAGCATGGTCCAGAAGTAGTATGGGAATTAATAAGATTGCTGGCAGAAATAAACATTAGGGGAGTTGTGTGCTAGTTAAGAATGACAGTTCTAAAAAATAAATCTTAACGTTTCTATAGGGTTGTTTTGTGTATGTGCAAACCAGGAAATCTTGGTCCATGTTATGCTTTCAAATGATGCTTTTCTGGTTTAATTTTTTCTATCCTGGTGTAAATCCATTTATGAGGGAATTTGTGGGTACATGGATCCCGTGCTGTGTGACCAGGGCTCTTCACACAGGTAAAATTGTGCAGGGGTTGAGCAGACCTTGAGCACCAGGAGATTTTTATTAGTTACAACCTCTTCTTCATCCTTTTATTTGTTTATTTATCAAAATGTAATGTGTGCTTTAGGTTGAATTTTTGGAATTGTGTCTTCAAAGCCTCTGTGTGCAGGTGGAACACACCTGGAAATACCCAGAAACTAGAGGTGGCCACGGCAGGGATGGGTTTGACACTGATGAACAAGACTCTGAAGATTCCAGAGTTGAGAAGGTTATGTTTAATTTTCATTTTTAAATTATTTGAAGTTTAATTTTAAAATTCATTTATAATATTTATATTATACCGTATTGTGTTATATTATAATGTGTAATTATTATATAGTGTGATATATTGTCTGTAATAATATGCTGATATTATATAATTACTAATTGTAAAAATAAAAATTTGAAGTTTAAAAAGAAACATTTTAATTTTGAAAGAAGACATCTGGTATTTCTCTGGAAAAAATCCTACAACATGTAATCTGGAATTTTTTTTAGAGGTGCTTCATTTAGTCCAGCAATGAGACCTGACCAGTTATCCTGGATTTTTCCCCTTATTTTGGACTTTATTTGTGCCCCTGGCACAGCTCCAGTGCCCTGGTGGTGGCAGCATCCGGGTGTCCCCTCCTGACTGGGACAGCACACATGGATGTGGACACACTGTGGTAAGAGAAAATTAGATTTAAGCTGTAGCAATCAATAAATCTTAAAACAGCCGAGTATTTCTAGAAAAAAGGCTTTGGAGAAGTGTCTCTGACCCAGAAAGAAAAATCTTTTGAGGTGTCTAAAATTCCTGGAAGTGTTTTTTTCCTGCCACATCTGGTGCTTCAAAGCCTCGGTGGCTGCTTCAGATCTTCCTTCCCTGTGGTCACCCAGAGGGGTCAGGTGGCCCAAAGGGGACGGAACCCGGGGCTGCCCCTGCCCACCAGGATGTTCCCATGGAAAAGAGTGTGGAGCATCCTGGGGAGCCCCACCAGCCCCACCACTGCTGCCACTGCCAGGCCAGGCTGGACATTGGGGCTGGAGCAGCCTGGGACAGTGGGAGGTGTCCCTGCCATGGCAGGGGTGGCACTGGGTGGGCTTTGAGGTCTCTTCCAAGCCAAACCATTCTGGGATGTGCCAAGGTGGTTAATGCCCAGCCCAGCAGGGTGTCCCTCAGGGGGTTTGCCAAATCCCAAAGCTCCCACAGCCACAGTGCCGTGTCCAGTGGGCAGCTGGGATCCAGGTCCCTGCTGGCCCTTCTGAGGAACACCAACCCAGGCTGCAAATATTCAGTATTCCAATATTCAAGGAGCTGGAGTTTGCTTATCCTTGTGGGCCCCTTCCAAATCAGGATATTCTGTGATCTTATGATATTGAAAATCCAGCTGCCAGTATACCTGGGGAATGAAAACAAGGGGAAGGGGAACACTGGAGTAAATTAAATAAGAAATCTATTCAGTGAAAAAAAGCATAATATGGGTTTTGCAGTACCTGAAAGCAGAGAAGCTAAAGACCTGTCACAAATGTGCTTCCGGGTGTGAGTAGCTACACACTGGAGCAGTCCTTGGGAGTGCACTGTGCTCAGTGGTGAAAAACAATGTTATGTCTTCACAAGCTTTGACTTTAATCATTCCATTTATTTGTGACAATATTATTTGTTCATTCCTAATGGATAAATAATGTAAATAATACCATTCCTCTAAATTTTATAAACATTTCTAAACATTCCTTTACATCTTAGTAATAAAAGATGGATTCACTTAAATACTACACAAGGCACAAATGCAGGCGGTGCACAGATGTGAGTTAAAAGACTGAATTTTCAGGCCACTACCAATGCTCCTGGCTCCACTGCCATTTTGGACATTGCTGTGTGTCCTCTGAATTTTCTCATTATTAAAATCCTCACATTTAAATCCTCACACCAAACATTAGAAGGTTTTGCTGTTTCCTCTCTCGGGGTGCAAACCGTGCCCCTTCAAAGCCGGCGCATCCCCCCCCGTCACTGCCAAGGGGGAAATAAATAAATAAAGAGGCGGATAGGTAAATAAATAAATAAATAGATCTGGTAATTTAGTACTAGAAAGTTAATTCAGGGGACCTCTAACCTTTAAACCACCACGTGACTATTGATTTTCAATATCGCGCTGGCCCGTGCCACCCTGAGCGTGTAGAGCAGCAGATTCCGAACAGTTTTTTCCTTATCAGTCCAGTCCCCGAGTACTTGTGCATTAAGACAACAAATACTGGTGGCTCCCGGCCTGTCACATGGCGGCCCCGCGGACGTGCCGGGCCTCTAATGAACTTGGGCTCTTGGCAAACAGATCATGGCAAAGGGGCTCCAGCAGTGCCTTCCCGGCTCCCCGGGGCCGTGCCATGGCCGGGATGGAGGTGGCCGGTGGCAGTGGGGGGATGTGCCGTGAGGTGGCCTCCAAAACCCCGCTGCCCTCACCCCAAACCATTCCTGTTTCCTGTTTGATTCCATCCCCCGTGTCCGTGTGAGCGCTGTCGGGTTGCTGAACCTGCTCTTCCCCACCCAAGGTGCAAATGAAGATGGAAAGAGCGGCGCTGCTCCGAGCGGCTCTGAACCCCGCGCCTGGATTAGTCGGTAATACCAGGACATGCTACTTGAAACACCTTCCTCCATCTGTAATCACCAATTAGTGCAATCAGGGCCCGGGCTGGCGTGCTGCCGGCCACGCGCGGCATCCCCGGCCCCGATGAAGATGTGCTTCCACCCTCGCGCCTAAAAAAGGCTTTCTCCTCCCCTCCTCTGCCTCCAGCTTTATTGATTATTGGAAATGTTACATCCCGGGGAGGAAAATGTCATTGCTTTAAATACCAGCATTAACAGTTGGGAAAAGTTCTTTTTCACCCAGGCGTGCGTGATGAAGAAAAATTAAACAATGGAAAAGATGGTGAAATACATGGAATTTTAAAGGAAAAAGAGTCATTTTTGTGTTGATTAGACTGAGCAGGAGCTTCCCCCCACTTAAGTAAGCGAGCACGTCTCATACTGGACTTTTTTACTGGAACGGTGAAATATATAATGAAATCCAACAAGGAAACTGGAAAAACAGCCAAATTGGTGCAGCAAAGTGGTTAATAGGATCATTAGCCTCCTCGCTGTATTTTTTTGGACATTGTGTGCCTGTACCGTAGTCCTCGAGAGCAGATTGCAGGAACAGGCTGACAGTTACCCGCTAACTCAGCAGTGCTGGGTGCAAACTGCCATCTTCCTGTGGATTTACAGCTGCCACTTCTGCTACTTCAATTAGTTCTATAGCACACAGATGTTGCTTAAATGTTGCTGCTAATGATACTGCAATAAGCGTAAGATTCATGCCATATTTTGAGGCACGTAAATTTCTCAAGTGGCACAATTAAAGTGGAAATATTAGGTGGGGAGAACTTGGCAGTCTCTCCAACTTGGAAAGCGCACCCGCTATGCAATAATGGGTCAAAAATTCATTCAAGTTTTACTGCTGTTCAGAGTTTTAAAAGACTTTTCACAGTTGAATGCAAAGTAGTAAAAAGCAGAGTATTAGGAAATGAGAATGCTGTTGTGTTATTCAGACATGACTTTTTAATTTGAAATTGGAATCACGTGCCCGCCGCGGCCGCGAGGGCCGCGCGCTGCCCAGCCACAACGCTGCAGTACAGGAGGAATAAATCAAAAGTTTTCTTTAATACTGATTTAATTGAAGGTACGGCGTGGTGGTTGTGTTGGCGGGGGGAGGGAAAAAAAAAAAGAAAGGAGAAAAAATGGTTTCCTGAATCACACACAGAGACAGCATCAATCATTTCCGAAGCCAGATGTAGCCTCCAAACTGCAGCCTGACAACACATCTCCTGTTTGTGCAGCCACCAAGCAATTATTCTTTCCATTATATCTCCCAATGACAGATCTCCAAACCCAGGGCTGTAAAAATTAGAGTTTGGGCTTACACAGTTGTGCTGGGTCTTAAAAAAAAATAAGAAAACTTATCATGGCTGTAGTGTTTATGAGCTTGTCAAAGTACATGTACATAATTTTCATCAGAATTTCTTTTACCTCATTTCCAATCCTCCAGGATTAGATTTATCAGCAGCTCTGTGCTGGCGTCCGAGTGGCTTTTCTACCTGCGAGCGGGATCCGGCTGTTGGGGTGGCTCTGGTTGGGAAATGTGAAAGCTTTTCTTCCTCCTCCTCTTTTCTTCCTCTTCGTCTGCATCATTTATTTCATCATTTTCTTCATCGTTGTATTTTTTCATCGTTTTCCTAATTTTAGTAATTTCATCATTTTTTCAGCATTTTCCTCATCTTCTCTTTTTCCGTAATTTTCATCACCATTTGTTTTACCATTTTCTTCACCATTGTTTACATTTTCTTAATTTTCATAGTATTTTTCTTCATCTTCATAATTTGTTTCATCATTCAATCTTTTTTTTTATCACTTTCTTAATTTTCGTAATTTTCTTCACCATCATCCTTCTCTTTACCATTCCCTTCATCTTCCTTCAAACATTTCTCTTGCTCAAATATTTTTGTAGTGTACTGCCTTGGCTCTCCATCAAATTCAGGTGTAATTTTTAGAAACACTGTGGCCTGTTTGGTATATTCATCACTGTGAATTTGTCATGAGGAAGAAGCACCAGTGGCAGTGCTAAACTGGGCAGCAAACCCAAAGCTGGGAATCCACACAATCTTTCCATTTAATGTTTAATTTATTTGTACTGGGAAGAGATTATCAGGCTAGCACTGATTTTGAAAATCCCGGTATGGGTAGTATGTTAAGGATGAAGTTAAATCTTAGGAGACGGCATCAATAGTAAATTAAGGCTGATGAACATCAGCACCTCACATCTATATTACTGATTTTCTACCCCATTTCCATTTCTCTGCGTGGCTCCATCCCACTCCTGGTTTAGATTATATGATAATATATAATTTCTTCCCAATATCCCATCTAACCCTGCCTTCTGACAGTGGAAAGCCATTACCCCGTGTCCTGTCACTCCAGGGCCTTGTCCAAAATCCCTCTCCAGCTCTCTTCTATTTTTTTTCTCTTAGTGAACACAACCATGAAAATCAAAATCGTTTTCCATGATTTCGCCTCTAAAAAAGATCCCAGCATTGATAAATGAATGTACTTTGAGCTCTAACCTGCAGTAGCAACTGAATATTTTGGCAGACTAAACCTAAGATGGAGAACAAAAACCAAACACAACTCCTAATATTGGTTTTCAGGAGATAGACTGCAGAGGTCTCTGATTTGCGTTGGTGAACATGGAGTCAGGATGTGATGATGATTTTATGGAATTTACAGAAACAAAGCCCTGTCCTTATAAAATTTTGCTTCTGTGATTCATCACAGGTTTTTATATTCCAGTATATGAGTGGTCACCTGTGATTTGTCCCCCAAAGGAGTAATTATATCCAAAATGGAGCAGAAAAAAGGCAACTTGGCTCCGAATACCACACCCAAATTATTTGTCCAAGTTGGTGCAACTATGTTGGAGATTGTAGCACTACATGAAGTTGCCCTGGGTTTATGCACTGATTTACTCACCACACGATTTAGGGAGGGGAAAACCAAATTAAATCTCTGTAGTTACCGCAGCAACCACCAGCGTGGGTCGTGTTTGTGCTCCCTGATGGACAGACCAGGCCAGGGTGTCGCAGGTGCAAATGCCATGGAGGGACCAGCAGGGACATGGCCAAGTGGTCCTTGAACTTCCCAGCTTTCAGGGTTTGCTGGAAAGACTTTTCTTTGCATTGGCAAAGACTTCCTAACTCTGTCCCGCTCTGACTTTGGCAGTTTGTTTCTCATCTCAAGTAGCCTCTGCAATCTATTATGATATATAGGCCAGTCTGATCCCCCTCCTCGCTCCAGCCTATGTCCTCTTTCTATTTAGGAATTAATTATGATGCTATCTCATAGAACTCATTAGTATCAATTAATTCTTCCCCTTTCATGATTTTATATAGCTAAATTAGATTGCCTCTTAGGAACTTAATAATCAGTATTGGACTCATTTAGACAATTCTTTTTTTCCCCCTCTCCACCCAGTTTCACTTGAGCACAGGGTTGTGGTGGTGGGAAATGCCCCATCCCATCCAGGGGGGACAGTGCCACTGTACCCCATCTCCACCATGCCCACCAGCTCTGGCCTCACCTCACCCATAATTCTGAATTCTAGCAGGCTTTTGAAATTATTATTTGTTTATTTGGGGGCTGCATGAAGTGTTATTCCTGGTTTATCAGGGAGAATAGGAAATATCTGACCTCCACCATTTGGCCCAACCATTGTGAATTCTCCTCCCCTTAATCTCACCACAGGGACAGGGAGAGAGTGGAGGGAGATTCTCGTTTTCCTCTTTCATCCTGGTGGGGTGTTAAGTTTGAAATCTCAGCGTTGCTGGAATTCACATGTCCATATTTAACTGCTTCACTGCTTACTGGCACAGTGCATCCAGTCAGGGAAAAAAGCAGGAATATGATTGAATATATCTGGCAGGACCTGATATTCCCACTCATTTTGAACCTGATCCAGCAGCAGCCAAGGCAATTAAATAACAAGTTTTTCTCTGGCGAAATGAGTTGCAAAATGCCCCCAGCTGCATGATGTAGGAAATACACCTTGATTTTACTAATTGCTGTGCCTGTATCTCACTGGGGAGGATCCAAGGTGGCTTCCCAGGAGCCACATCATGTATTCCAAGGAACTGAGCCTGGGCTGGGATGGGTTATCCCCCACTATGAGCCTGGGATGAGCCGCTGACTGAGGGCTGAGGGGAGGGGTGGTGAAAGGTGAGTGGATTCGCCTTGTTGGAAACGTCAAACTTCCAACATCATCTGCCATCCCTGGGCACCATCACGCTCCAGATGCTCCTGTAACTGGCTGGGAGAGAGCTCGGGCTCAGCTTCTTGCTGAACAAAGGCCAGGCTGGGGTAGGTGCAGCTTAGCTTTAGTGAGGCAGCAAAATGCATCCCAAAGAGAAGAATTTCAGGAGATCAGCTGGTGTGGTGTCACAGCTTCGCCCTCAGGGGCTGGAACTGAACTGTGCCAGCAGCTTCACCAAACACCTGTGATCTCCTGTATCACATGACCTCCAAGGAGTTGGAATTTTTTTAAAAATTTAATGATTTGAAAGGAAAAAAAAGTTAGATCTAAGTTATTGGAAGCTGCAACACACACAGGCCTGCACAGGTGTGTGATGGTCTTGGAGCAAGGTGTCTGGTCTAGTGCAAGGTGTCCCTGCAAGGGGTTAGAACTGGATGAGCTTTAAGGTTCCTTCCAACCCAAACCATTCCAGGATTCTGTGATATTGCACCTCCTTTACATCACCTGGTTCTGGAAAAACATGACTCAAAGGTGTCCCCCCACTGCACGACAAACTTGGGCAATACTTTTCCCCAGAGCAGCTTGGAAGAGCCCCAGATGGGCTGCTGAAAATGACTGCATTGATCCCAGATTTTACTGTTTCCATATTCAGTGCCAGATCAAACAACAGGGCCGGTGACAGGAGGGCTCTGGTGGGAAGCCGAGATACACAAGGAGGTTTTAATAAGCAGCCTAAGGACTGTAATTGCTAAATCCCAGTTCACGAGGATATGGGTCAAGGGAAGGAAAAAGAAGAGTGGATTTCTGTAAAAGAAGAGGAAAAGCCAAAAAAAAGAGAGGAAAAGGCTGAGGCTCACAGGATAGCTTTATTTAGGGATACGTTCAGATATGAAGCTTTCCCCTTCTGCCGTTGCTCCTCATCTGGTCGCTCATCACCCTGCCCCAAACACTCACTTCAGGGGGGTGGCAAGGGGAAAAAAAAGAAGGAAAAAAGAAAGAGGGGGTAAAAAGAACCCAAAACTTGACTAGAAAGGCAAAGAAAAATTTGGAGGAAACCTCAATTCTGTTTCCCTCAATATGTATAGAAAATTCAATCTTATCCCCATTCAAGATGGTTTTCAAATATGATTTTCACTGAAAATGAGGGAAAATGTACTGTCTGATCTATCTTTTATTAATTTTTCCCTGAGAATGTCAGCTCGTTCTCCTAAGGGGAGATTATTCCCATTATCAAGAAATTTAACTCTTTTGTTCAAATCTAAGAGCGTTACTGAATTTGCACTTCCTTTGACTGATCACGGAGCTCTCCCTATTATTTAATTTATTTACATTCATGTATGCAATTATATTTTGTAATCTGATTATGTGGTTTATATCTTTGTAGGGATGAGAATGCAGAATGTTGCATTTCTTTTTTATGATATGAGTTGGTTTTGGATGTTCTTTTTGGATGGAAATGAGAGTTCAGGACCGCTGTGGTGAGAACAGCATTAATTCCATCAGTTAACCAGACCTACCAAAATAGTGCTGGCTGCAAAATCAAGGAGCGTATTCTGCACCGGAATGATAAATTTCATTAATTAATTTCACCGATAAAGTTAATATGCAAAGGAGATATTATTATCTATAGTAAAAAAATTAATAGGTGGTTTCTGATCATCACGTCCTTAAGATATTAAAACCCAGCAGATCTTATCCTTTCGAATTTATTTTTTATCCATAGATAGGGGGAGGAAAACACATTTTCTGCTCTTCCAGCTCCCAATCATGTTTTCAGTTCTGAGTGAATTCGTCATTGAGCTAAACCAGGTGAATACTGCAAAAACTCTGACTCCAGATGCTGAGCTGGATCCTGCCAGCTCGGTCATCTGAACAACCTCGAGATGACCTCAGAAAGTGCCATCTGCCTAAAACTATTTTGCATTTAATCTGAATTATTTATCAAAGTTATTCTTTTCCTTGGGCTCCTTCCCATGGCAGCCTCTGCACTGATCCAAACTGGTGGGTGAAATGCCAGCCTCAGGACCTGGCAGGGTCCCAGGCCAGGCTGGACAGGGCAGGTGCTGATTCTTCAGGTCCCTTCAAATCCAAACCATTCTGTGATTCTGTGACATCAGAAGAATGCTAAATAAACCCTCCCCATCACATAGTTTGGGAGAAAAATCTCTCATCTTGATGAAAGTTCCCACAGGTTCTTTTATAATACTTGGGGGTGCACCTGGACAGCATGAGCAGATCTTTGCTTCCAGTAGCTGCTTTCCAGGCGAATTTAAATAAAGAAAACCAAGTTTAAAATTATTTATTGCAGATTTCTGATATCATCGCTAATGTAAATATAGCTAATGGCTCAACTATTTATTTATAATATTTATTTGTTATTTATTATTTATTTATGTATGTATTTATTCATTTCTGTATTTCTGTATTTATTTCTGTATCTATTATTTTTGAGTCATTCCAGTTACTTGGTCATGGCCTTTTACACCATCAAAAGCAGAGCATTTTCGAAATCTTTATGTGCAATACCCTGAATAGGTTGTTCCTAATAGGACACCATTTTTTGTTAAAAGTGCTGTTCTCAGTCTGTATTTTCTCTGTGCTCTGTCACTGCTCAGGGCTGAGCTGCCGAAGGATCCTGACAAATCCATGGTTGGGGATATGCAGCTCTGAAAAGGGACTGAGGTGGGCAAGCATGGCTTGCCTTGGACCTCTGTGAAACGTTATTTCAGCAGTTAATACTGGTTTAGAGCTTTGAACGGTCTCTGAGTAGCTTTCCAATTTAAACCCCCTGTCATTTATGTTTATATTTTTGCTAAGTACTGATATCCTTGTGCCCCTGCTGCTCAGGCTTTAACAGCTCCAGGGATTTGTTAAGATTTGTTAAGATTTGTGAGGTCCATGGTCCCTACCCATGGGCTTGGCTTCACCACTTGGCACCTCAGAGCCTCTGGCTGGTCCCTACCCACTGCTTGGCCTCTGTAAATTTTTTCAGGCTATGCTTAAGGGATGAAATAAATGAAGAAAGAGTTGAGGAGAAATCTTGGAAGTCCTTGCAGAGATACCTGGGACGCTACAGCATTTTTTGGATTCATGACCTACTCTAAGATGAGACACACAAACAAAGAAGGTGAAGAAGCACCATGGACTGAACTGGTCTGCCCAAACAGACTTGTGAAATGGTTATTGGAGGTTATATTATTATTACTACTATTATTATTATAATTATTTATTCTCATTGCAGTTTCTTTTATGTTTATGGGCACAAGAGCCTGGACCTAGATCTGTCCTAAGGACAAAAAGGGTCACTGGCACAGGGTGCCCAGAGCAGCTGTGGCTGCCCCTGGATCCCTGGCAGTGCCCAAGGCCAGGTTGGACATTGGGGCTGGGAACAGCCTGGGACAGTGGGAGGTGTCCCTGCCATGGCAGGGGAGGCACTGGGTGGGCTTGGAGGTCCCTTCCAACCCAAACAATTGCAGAGATACCCCAAGAACTTGGTCCCACAACAGAATTCCATGGCACAAGGAAGGAGATCATTAAATACAACTTTATTGGGTTTCATTGTACAATTTTTTTCACATCTTCGTCCTTTCTTCTCTCCATCTTCCCCTTGGTATTTCCATCCCGTGTTTCCTCATAGATACAGGGCAACTCTCTATGTTACCAACACCAACTCCAGCCTCAGTTTCCTTTTTTCTTGCACTTGGTATTTCTATTTTAGGCTTTACACAGTAGGAAATCTGTGATTTTTGTCTGGTTGAAGCAAAGCCTCTTTCAGATAATTTCCTTGCACTCTCATCACCCCTGTTCAGTCTGGAGGTATTTGCTGTCTTTTGCTACAAAGTCATTTCTCAACCAGCTTCAGTTATTTAAAGATAAATGCAAACAAAGAGTCACATAACCAAATTCCTCTAAAAGCTTTGTGGGCACCAAAAATGTACAATTTCGTGACTAATTAACTGCACCCTTTAATTCATTATGTCCTCTCAGTAATAGCACAAACCCAACAAAGAGAAAACAAAACCATTAACTTCAACTGTTCCTTTATTTAAATGTTTAAGAAATAAAAATAAGAAGAAATAAAATAGAGCCACAACAGTATCACCTCTGTCACTGTCAGATTCCAGCTGGCCAAAGTGCTTCAGTGAGCCACCAGCTGAAGCAGGGTCCCAGACCAGGAGGTCTCAGCTCCTCCATCAGTTAATTGTGACCTGAGCACTCAGAAATGATATTTTATATAATTTTATCTAACAATAAATTTTAGCATTGCATATGAGAAAGGGAAATGGCTTGGGTGTCATTATTGGATTTCTACAATTTTAAGTTCTAGGTCAGTTAATTTAATTATAACTTTATTATTTTATGAAGTATCTGGGTAGAGTTTTGAAGAATACCAGCAGCTTTTTAAAACTTTTTATGGCTTGTGGGACTTCAGGAACATTCCTCCTTTGTATGCTTTAGTTTAGAGGTTGTTTGCATGCCCTGACTCCAGACTGGGTCCTTTCCCTTCCTTTTCCTGTAAAACTTAGGGCACTACATCGAACAACGACAAGTGGCCAAAAAAAAAAAAAAAAAAATCAATTTGTAATCTGATTTGAGGGTTTTGATTTCCTCTGATGAGTTTCAATTTCATTAAAAGCAACCTTATTCGCACATAAAAGAGCTCCTTGAAGGGTAAAGCAGGGAATTGTCTCAAAGAGTATAAAGAATCCGCGCTCCTTTGTGCCGTTTATTCAGGGCATTAATTGTGGGCCGCGGCGCGCGGTGTCGGTTGGCGGATGCGCGGTTATCGGCCCCGCGATCTGCGCGAGAGGGGAGGCGCAGCACAAGGGCTCACATTCAAAAATCACTCCGGGCCCTATTGACACCTCAGTTATCAACAGCCCTTATTATCTGCTTAGCGGCGGATCGCAGCCCGCCGGTGACATAATAAGCTACAAATCACTGGTGGGGCCTTTCTGCATTCTCCTAATTGTGTGTGTTCTCTGGAAAAAAAATTATCGCCAGGCCTCTTGTCTTGATGAGAAATTGACATTTTCTGGTGGAGCCTGGCGAGGACTATGTGGGGAGATAAGACTTATAGTTGTTTTAAAGGAGTGCAGCCATTCTTTCAGAGGCCTCTTTATTGCTCTAGTTGACCCACTTGATGAGTATGGATTTCATGAGGTCTTTTTCAGCATTTGAACTATAAAAGGTTCAGAATGACACCACCCCTTATAGACAAAAGATAACCTTGCCCTTTGAATATATTGATTCTTTATTAACTAGGCTGTTTAATGCAATGAAATGAGGCATTAGATTGAAGCCTATTTCAAGTGCTTTGAATAATCTTTAAAAGCTTGAAAGACTTTTAAAAGCTGCTCTGCAATAATTGGCATGTACTTTTAGAGACTCTTATTCCTTCGTTTTGATTAAGGAATTTTTATCATCTTCCTGTGTCTAAACTCACAGTGGGCTGACACAACATATTTCCTCAGCAGGGCTCTTACCCAGATGTGTCGTAGGTGGTGGATTGCTCTAGGAATTGTCATATGTGGGTTTTCTCCTTTTGTATTTTCCTTGCATTGAAAGTTAGAGGAACCATTTAGATGCTCATTATTCAAACCTTTGAAATAAAACTAAAAGGGAAAGCGCCAGTAGGCATCATGCAGACTTTCATCCCTAAAAACCAGTTATTTTTTAGTGGGATGCATCTGATTATGCCACCATTTAAACATGATACACAGACACACACTCAGAGTGGAACAGTTTTCAATGGAAAATAATAATAATAATAATAATAATAATAATAATAATAGTAATAATCCAAAGTCTTCTGCAGCTTTAACACCTGTTTTCATCAAATCAGTTTTCATCTGACATGAAAACTATGGAAATACCGGAGAAGAAAGGAAGCATAAAAATCCTTGTTTTCCTGTAGGTTGTGACTGCAGCGAGTTTTACCTTCTCCCCTCTCCACCCCCTAACCAGGGGCAGCCGAGGAGGGGCTGGGACACCCAGCGTGTCCTTTGGTGCTGGATCCACATGCACCACTCCATCCATCTACTTTGGAGCTCCGAGTTTCTCAGTGCCCTCTCAAAGTTGTCAGCAGCCCTCTGATTAATGACCGGATCAAACTCCATAACAAACTCCCTGTTTTACCACCACAGGCGCTTACATTCCTCTGCCAGACCCATATTCCTGTGGAAATACCCTTTTTTTTGGTGGTGCCGGTCACGCACAAGCATACAGGAGCACATTTGGCATCTCGGGTGGGGAACTCAGACCTGTACATCAGGCAAAGCCTTGCAACTCTCTCCAACTCAGAGGCTGCATGTGCCCAACTCATTATAAATATATTTTTGTACCCATTATATGTGCATCACGCATATTTTGGCCCAGAGGATGAAATATTTGTGCTCTGGATTATAATTAGCAAAAGAATTTGCTTCCTTCTCAGCAGTTAAGAGATGAGCACGTCGACCTTCAGTGTCAAACCACCACATGGAAAATTTGGGTTGTGCTTTGTTTAAAAGAACTTTTCCTGTTTACAGACTTTTACAATATGATATTAAAATAGTTAAAAAAAACACCCAAACTATTGTTACCTTTGCTTTACAGAAAGCCTGTCTGAAGTGCACATTTTTTGGTTAAATAAGAAAAAAGAGATATTCTGCTGTTATCTTCACAAAAAGTGAACAGTTTTGGATAAAAACTTCACCAAGACTGAGCAACAAGTGATTGCCACTGCAGAGCAGAGATCTCCTTCCTCATCCTCCTCCCAGGGAACTTGAAAGACCATGTCAAGGATTTGGGCTTTTTCATAACAAAGGAATAAAAATTCTGATATTTAGAAATGAAACCCCCAGTGTTGCTTTTTTTCATTTCGTGTTTAGTCACTTTTTTTAATAATCAAACCAGATAAAATTACTAAAAATGAAATTCACAGACAAGAAATACTTTAATTAAATATTGTGTAAAATGAACATTTTTTATACAGTTAAATATATGAAAAAATGTACAGATAAAACAATCTTATTGTAGGGTCTTTAACAGTAAAATCTACCATTTAGTGAAGCTTTCCGTCTGGAGACAATGAAGCGATGAGTGCATTGACTAATTAATCTAAAACACAAACAGACTGCATTTATGAAGGAACTTGCAGACTTTAACATGTACACGTGACCTCTTCTTTTTTTTTTTTTTTTTTTTGGAGCAAAACCTTACTTAGACAAAATATAACGGAGGCAATTCAGTTCCGAAGTGACTTCTCAGGCTTTCCCACCTAGCCAAGCCCTGGCCGTGCTCACAGAGTTGTGCTACGCTGAACCGTTCTTCTAAACCCTTTCAGAAAAGCTTGACTAAAATGTGCATTTTCTTTTTTGTCCAGAAAGAAAAATACAAAACTAATAATAATTAAAAAAACTAATAATAATAATAATTTAAAAACTGATCCCTTCTTTTTTTTGGTTAAAAGGTGAATTCTGCTGCAGTTTGCAACGTGTTTTGCAGTGCTGCGCTGGCAAAGGATTTAGTGCAAAGTAAAAATAAAAACAACTCCACGTTTCTCTGGCTGGATTTGGCACTGAGAGCCACGGAATACGACGGAGGTCATTCCAGTTTAAAAAGTACAGTCGGCTACGGGTTAATTACAAAAAAGTTCCCTAAAAAAAACCCCAAGAAACCTAAATAAACAACTCCCAGACGTTAAAAATTCGGTGTGATCCTGATTTCTCGTGAAACCTTTCCCGGTTTTGAGCAGTGCAGGGTTTGGGAGAATGCAGAGTGCAGCAGAAAATCGACACATAAAGGAGTGGCAGAATTGTACACCAGGATTGTGCTTTTTTTCCCCTTATTTTTTACACCAGAAATCATCCAAATGAAGTCGTGGTTAACAATTGTGGTGTAAGCCTGTGATAAAACAGCACAAAAGTTCTTCAAAGAAGTTCACTTTTAAGGCATCAGAGAAGTTCATGTGGCAAACATTTTAATTAAAACATCAGAAGTGAATTTATTTTTAAACTTTAGGCCTCTGAATTTTTCCAGTAAACACAGTTCAGCTATGTGGCAAAGTCATGGGTGGCAGCTAAAAATGACTTTTTACAATCTTAAAAAAAAATTAAAAATAAAATTAAAAAATAAAGAAAACAAACAAACAGAAAAAAAAAGGAAATAAAAAATGCAACCACAAAATAGATTCATCTTTTCTGTGGCTGTATCACATGCACATATTCTACTAGGATTCATTACAGCCATGTGGCACAATTTTGATTTGACTATACAACAAACGACTTTTTCTTTCAAAATTATTTGTTCTGATAACTTAAAAATAATATAAAAATAAACAATGAATTTGAATTTTTGAAAAAAAATTAAAAAGGAAAGGATGAAAAGGCTAAACAATAGCAACCTTATGAAGTACAAATGAAATGCACAGACACTGATTTATTTAAAAGAAAAACATGAAGGCAACAGTTCTTGGCTTAATGCTATTTTCAGCATCACAATATCAGGCCAGGACAAAAACCAATACATACAAGAACATTTAAAAAAAAAAAAAAAAAAAAA
>WAAE01004290.1:791126-801126 GCA_013400495.1 Nicator chloris
AAAAAAAAAAAAAAAGATGAAAAGCAATATACAAAATTTCAAAGATAAATACAATATTTATAGTTGATATGTTACAAAATAAATTCCCTTAGTGACTGCAAGTGTTTATGTGAAAGAAAGGGTTGCAATGGATAAGACTATTTTATTCCTTATAGCCGTCATAAGGAATAAAATCTGCTTTTTTTTTGTCTAAATATTTAAGTGGATCTGAAAAAAATTCAAGACAAGTGTATAAATATTTAGCTACAACTTTGGCAAAATCACAAAAGTCTACAATTTTATAACCACATACAAAACACATTAGGGAAGAAGGATCTAGAAGTCAAAAGGACAATTTTCTGGTACAAGAAACATAGACTTCACAGTAGCCTAAAATGCAATAGTATACAGTGCTAGCAAAAGTTGAAAAAATGTTGCAGATCACACTTGCTTAACAGGAAGCTCTAGCAGTGGAAGTATATTTTTTTCATTTTTTTAAACCAACAGACAGTAGCAATTTCTTTTTTTTTTTCTCTGTCAGTGTGCTTGTTGAAGGCAAGAGATTTCAATATCAAAGTTACAATTTCTAACTACAATAAGTTACAAAGTTCCATTTCATTAAGATGAAGTTAAGCAACGATAAACCCCCCCACGCCCGCCCCCACGCCCCGGTTTTTTGTGTGGTTTTTTTTTCTAATCATATATTCATCCTTTTTTTTTTATTCTTTTTTTTTTCCAGTTTGATGGCTCATAACCTCCTTGGCCCCCTTTTTTTTTCCACCACAAAAAAATATTTCACATTATAGAGATACACAACCATTGTGAATCTAGTTATGAGTACAGAAAAATGTTCGGAGGCATTTTTCATCAGTGTTTCATGATAATCAAAATGGTGCATCCACAAAGTTTCTCCCAACACATAGCAAGTACTAGACATAGCCAAGACGTAATCAGAAACTTTATACAAAATAGGCGTCGCTTTTTCCTTATTCTCCAGGACTGAGAAATGTGAAAATATGAGAAAAATTCAGTCAATAAAATGGAATTGTTCATGAAGAAGTAGGTTGTTTGCATGTAGATTCTTAATAGTTTAAATAAAATCTTTAAACAAAGTCTTTTTTTTTCTTTTTTTGTGGGGTTTTTTTTTGTGATTTTTTTTTTCCTGTAGCATTTCGATTCTGTTGCTGATTCTGCGTGAAGATAACTGCTTCCATCAGCATGTCTTAATATACTAAACTTGTCCCCTAAGCCCATCCTCTGCAGCTTGGTGCTACGGTAGGTAAACAAAAGTGACTTTACATTGGCGGGACTACAAGCCCGGACATGGCTAAAAGAAAAAAGAGAAGAGAAGGAGCTGTTATTGGCACGCTGGGCTCAGAGCCACCACGGGATGGGCCGGGAGGGTGCAGAGCCCGGATCCTCCACGGCATCCCCAGAGCAAGGACCACGGACACTTCTCCCGGCAAAACACACCCCAAACAGCCTCTCTTTGACAAAGGAGCTCTGTGGGCAGAACACGCCGAGTTCCCCAGGCTCAGCTTCTCTCCAGGCTCCTGACAACCCCTCTGGCTGTATCCCCACCCCTTGGGGACATCCCCACCAATCATCACTTCGTGCCCTGGGCACAAAACCTCCTTTTCCACTACTCTACCTCATGATAAAAGCAGGACTGAGCAAACCAAGAACTCTCCAAGCCCAAAATCAAGAACTCTGAACTTTCTCCCCACCCTAGAGCTCAAACAACATAAAAAGACATGATATTAATACCCCTGACCAGCCGTATCCTGGGGTTTTTTAACTGATAAAGATTGAGATGCCAACAACCACTGCTTTTTTCCTAGTTAACTCTTTGGTAGAACCACAATTTAGACAGTCTTTAATTTTAGTGTTGTTTAATTTTTGCCATAATGATATTTCTCATTAATTTATGTACAACAGATATTAATAAATTTGTTCGTGTAGCGATGTGAACTTCAATTTCTCAGTTCATTAATTTCAACAATATTAATTCATTTCAGATTCGCTGTTGCAGCTTTACGGTTTGGAAGAGCTGGGTCTGTACACATTTCATAGGTAACACAACCACAACCAGCATTGCTCCAACAGCTGCACCCAGAGCCCGGAGCAGCCCCTGGTCCTGCCAGAGCCTTTTGTGGATTTGGATGCAGTTAAACCTCTCTAAAACACAGCTCAGGTGGTGTTCTTGAAGCAGGATAAAGTCTTCCAACTCTGCCATTTTTCTCCCCAATTAAACGTGTCAATTACGTCAAAATCGAAAGTGAAGTTATAATTTTGCAACCTTCATGATAATGAATGTTTTAACCTAACCAGCAAGTGAAGTTACAAAATTTAACTGGAGAACAGTGGCTATATTGGCAGAGAGCTTTTCTACCCAAAATACTCAGTTTCCTTATCATGTTTTCAGAGAATCACAAAATCATTTCATTTGGAAAGGTCTACAAGATCACCAAGTCCAACCTGTGCCCCATGCCCACCTTGTCCCCAGCCCAGGGCGCTGAGTGCCACATCCAGGCCTCCCTGGGACACCTCCAGGGACGGGCACTCCACACCTCCCCAGGCAGCCCCTGCCAAGCCCTGACCACCCTCAAAACACCCTTAAAAACAACGTTTCACTAAATCTCCTCTGTTCCACCCTTCATAAGCCCAGGCCAGCAGATGACCTCGGCCTGTGTTTGGACCTGCCAAACGCCTGCTCTCAGTTTGGCTTCTCCTGTGGGATTCAGCCAGCAGCAAATCTGTCACCATGCCAGTCTGGTTATCTGGGGTGCACCTGACCTGGGGGCTGCGGGAGGTCAGTTTAAGGAACAGTTGTCACGGAATCACAGAATCATTAAGATTGAAAAAGGCCTTTAAGGTCAAGTCCAACATCAACCAGCATTGTTGTGGTTCACCACTAAACCATGTCCTCAAGTGCCTCGTGCTGCAATTCAGCCATCAGCTGCTCCACCCCTGGCAGTGTCCACGGTCAGGTTGGATGGGGCTTGGAGTATCCTGGGATAGTGGAAGATGTCCCTGCCCATGGCAGAAGGTGAGACAGGATGGACTTTAAGGTCCCTTCCAACCCAAACCATGCTATGATTCTGCTGTGTGAAAATTTAGATTATCTGCTGCTGTATTTTTTTGGGGGAAAGAATAAATATCTCAATTCTTTCATTTAACTGTCTTTGTTGAACTCTCTTTGTGGCACAGTCTGAGGGGGGATGCAAGGTTGGTGCTCCAGACGTGTATTTCACAATTCATTTTAGTAGCAATCTTTGACAATTGTGAATTTCTGCACTGAGCTTCCTGCTGTGCAAATTGATACCAAACGCCTTCTTAAAGAAAAATGAGCTGGTGAGTTTTTTAATAATAATTTTAATACTTTCATCTGGAGGAAGACCAGACAATTAAGCAGGATGCAATTTTAAAAGAATATAGAGAGCCTTTTGCTGTGCATTATAGTCCTATAACCAGAGAGCAATATCTTTCACAATCTATAGAAAGTAAATTAGGATTGAAAACCAAATTTTGAACACATATTGTGCTTCCAACTTTGCAGCGAGCCAGTAGTCTCTCACTAAAACATTTCTTTTCTACCTTTAATGTTCATTGTTTTAAACAGGAAAAGACTCTCTGCCCTAAGCAACACACGTAGTAGGATCCTGCTCTTAAAAAATTTGTGTGAGTACTTAACTTTCTGATCATAGACTATGGAGGTCACGCAGAGTCAACAAGATTGTGGCTTTTTGGATATGGCCCAAAAGCACTTTTTTGTAGGCTTACTCACAGGAGTGAGTCAGGCCCTGGAGACAGCAGGGAGAGAGGTGTCTCCTCCAAGATCTGCAGCTTCTGAGCGCTGGCCATCCTTAGGCCATGCAGCTGGCATGGGTGCAGCAAGGGGGAGGAATAAACATCAGCCCTGGGCTGGCACTGCCCCCAACCTGACCTCTCTGAGATCTCCCCAGATTGTCTTTTTCACTCTTAACCTCTGTCTTCATTGCTGAATCATAAAATCCCAGAATGGCTGGAGCTGGAAGGGATCTTAAGGACCATCTCGTTCCAACCCCCGCCATGAGCAGGGACGCCTTCCACTAGAAGGTGTCTTGGATGTCTTTACAAAACCTGTGTCACCTACAGCCATCTCCATGTTCAGTCTTAGGCAGTAGGTCCTACAGCACAGAGAGGGTTTTGGGGTTGTGCTAACAGGCAGCAAGATCTTGCTTCTGTTGGGGTGGGCTCGGGTGATGTTCAGGGTTGCATCAGCACAAGCCAGAAGTTACAGCAGCTCAACTTCTGTGTAATTCTTTGTTAGGAGACAAAACAATCCCTCTGAGGTCCTGGAACTGCTTAGTTCTGCTGTTCTCACCAACTTAGATGTACCACAAGCAGCATTTTTCCCACACAGAGATACCCTAAGTGGTTTACCCACCAGGGAGGGGTCAATTAACCCCCAAATCCCCACAGAAGGACCACTCTTGTCTGAATTCTTATCCATTCTTATCCAAGCCCCTCCTTATCCATAGAGGGATAAGGATTTGCATCTTATGCAACATCAGTGACTGTGAGCTCTTACTGCCCTCTTGGCTTGACTGAATGTGACCATTCCTAACAGTGACATCTCCTCAGCTGTTGCTCAGCTCCTTCACATCCTGCCCTAAAATGAGACTCTGTGCTTGAAGATCGCCAAAAAAACTTCAGCTGCAGTTGGACTGCAGCTCTCAAGTTCCATATTTTAACTTAATGTAGAAAATGTGCTGATCAGAAAACTCTCAAGGTGATTGTACAGAATCCAGAAAGCAACTGATTAAACTTTTAAAAGAGCTTCCTGTCAACAAATGGCTGAGAAAATAGGAAGGAAGAAACAGAAACTCCCTAATGAACTCTATGCATCAAATGCAGTGTAGATAAGTGTCAACACAGGAGTGTTGGTGGCTTTTTTGATGATGTCTTGTGGAGGAAGGAGCTGACAAACTCGTCCGTGTCCTGCCCCTCAGCCCTGGCTGCAGCTCAGGCCAAGGCAGTGGCTGAGACCTGTGAGGATGAATGGGTGAAGTGTTGTCAGTCTGGGGCCTTCTGTGAGTTCAGTCTGAATTGACTCAAAACTTTGGGTGGGAAAAGGGATGATGCTGTGCTGGGATGGTGAAGGAACTCACAGAGGACTCCTGAGGGAGGTGAGGTGGTGCTGAGGCCCTGGCACAGGGAAAGCTGTGCCTGCCGCATCCCTGTCAGTGTCCAAGGCCAGGTCGGACTGGCCTTGGAGCACCCTGGGATAGTGGAAGGTGCCCCTGCCCAAAGTTGGAACTAGATGGTCTTTAAGGTCTCTTCCAACCCAAATCATTCCAGGATTCCATGTCAGTTCCTTAACTCCCACAATGCTGAGCATCACCTTGTGGTGCTGCCTACTTTGTTTAGATTATGCAATTTATTTTTGCCACAACACTGGAAGTTGCTGGTCTAATTACCAGGCCAGAAGGACATTCTCCCTGTTTCTCTGGGTCATTCTGCTCAACAGAAAATGATTCAAGTTCAGCTGAAGGAGGAAAATTGACAAATTTTATTTATTTAATTATTTATTTATCTTTGTATTATCTATTTATTTTCGACACTTGATTTTCAGTTCAGCTGCTGATCCAAAAACCCAAAAGGATGACACCAAGTCTTCTGCTTGGATTGCAGCATCCAAAAGTCAGGAGTTGAAGGCATAGTTAGGTCTTCACTGGACTCTCTGAGCATGAAAAAAGCTTAGTGCAAAGTGAAGTTGGGCTCAGCTTAAGAGCTGAATTCATGACCTGTTTAACAGACCAGTATTGGCTAATTCCAAGTCATCTTCTGAGCTTCATACAAAAAGCATTTTGTACCTGAGGATGGAGATTGCAATTACTGGGGGTTTGGGAAGGTGCTAAGGGACGTTGGGTGCCCATGGCAGGCATTCAGCTCTCCCAGTTCTGCTTAAAACCCCACTTTCAGGTAATCTAGAGATTTTAAGTACCTAAAACCTTGAGTATATGACAGGAAGCCCCTTATTCATGTACTGAAATGGCAAAAATTTGGATCATTTTGATTTAATCTTTAAATAATTGTGTTTTTCAGAGTAAATCAAAATCAATTAGTTGATGTTCCTGCCTCAGATCTAAGCCATATGTTACGGTATGTATGTAATTATTTTAATTTTTTGTCTATTATTTTATGTTTATTGTTTTTATTTATTTTATTATCTTTTTTCCTTTTTTTCATTACTTTATTTCAGTATTTACTTTTCATACCAGTGTCTTCTTACAAAAAGAGGAAAGTAGGACACTGGATTATTTTATGAATGGATTATCTTTTCTAAGAACATGGATATAGTTTTCTACTTACAGTAGTAACACAGTGAAGCTTCCACTAAAGAAATACACTAAAAACTGTTAATTTAATTATCCTTTCCTTTAGTACTCATGCCACAATGAGTTTGTGTATCTGGATTCTCAACTCTTTGTTGACCTGAGTGCATAACAAGGTCTCAGCTGTTTTTTTGGGGCCAAGAAGTTAAGAACAAGCTACAGGAAGATCCATTTTGAGATCCTGGAGCAGATTTGGGGTGGACAGGCAGCTCTGTGGGATTGGGATGATTTCTCTCTACAGTGCCTTCAGCACCCCACAAAATGCAAGTGTCCAGAATTGGTTTGGCAAATTAAAATCCCCCTCATGCGTTTGCCTGTGAGCGCTGGTTGGATTATGGGTGTCATGGTGATACAAAGAATAAATAATCCTGTGCTGCTGCTGCTGCTTCTTAGCTGAGGAAGTCAAGAGGAGTGGCGACCTCTGGGATGAGAGTGTCCTCAACCCTTCCTGGTTTCAATGGGATCTGAAGTGGCTCAATTTACTGCACTGTGCACTGATACTCCACCAGAGGCAAACAAACCTTCCCAATGACTCTAATGCACCCACAGTCTCACCTTCTACATGAAAAAAAACCCCTAAAAGTGGCAAAATAGGCCATGAGTCTTCCTTTGTAGGGTGACTTCTTTGTGTTCTTGTTCTCACACTGTGTCGTAATTCCTCCTGCCCCACACCCTGCAGCTGACCACAGACATTCTGCCACTGATTTGTCAGTTGCTCCTTGCATTACCCACATGAAATCACACCGACAAAAAATAAAAAAATAAAGGCAAAATATTAAAATTGCCTGCCCTAATTAAAATACTTAGCTCATTTAGGGATGTAACCACTCTAACACCACAGTAAGAGCTGGGGCCACCAGAGCATGCAAACCACTGCACACAGAGCTATCTAGTCCAGGGAAGCTGAGTCCACTAAGTAAGGGCTTAACCTGACTTATATTAACTTGACATGTTTAAAATCACTACTGCACCCTATATAAAGTGTGGAAATCACACTTTGTCCTGCCAGAACACTGCTGGGTTTAAACATCCACAGAAATGTGTTCAGAAAACACAGAAACACCAGGAGTACACAAACCCTCCAGGAGGCATTCAGGGATACAGTCTTCCCCTAAAATTTAAGGCACAAACTCCTAAGAGAAAATGCCAGAGAAACAACTGGTGTTTGCTCTAATGCAAGCATCAAAAACGAACTAAAACCCTGAGAATCTCAGCAGATCATTCATGCTACCCTATTTCTCCCCCTGCTTTTGCATCACTACAAGAGCACTGAAAAAACCAGCCAGGCACCTTTCTCCCCGAGAAAAAAAGCACAAAAAAAAAAAAAAAATTAAAAAAAAAAGAGAAGCAGCAGAGAGAAAATTGAGAGAGATCGGGCTCACCTTGAAGTCCATTTCCATTTGCACTGGTGCAAGATGGTGGAGGAGAGGCTTGGGGCCTGACAACAGGAGCGAAGGCGCTCTTTTGTTTCACTGCAGAGATGACATTGGCAGGTGAGAATGAGAAAATGCCGTGTGTACTGCTACAGTTTGAAGGGAGGGTGACCGAAGAGGCTGCCATGGTAGGGCTTGACGGCACTACTGCAATAAAGCAAAAATAATCAGGACTCAGATTGAGGTTTTCACGGCAAACACGGAAAAAGAGAGTGATAGGGCCTTGCCTCTTAAAATATATATAGAGATATATATATATATATAAAAAAAAATATAAAAAAATAAAAATGAAATGCCTTGGCTTGGCCACTCTCTGGATAACAGGCAAACTCTTTTGTGTTGGACTTTTGTTATGAATTGCGCAGTCCAATTTTTATTTTGGTTTTTTTGTTTTGTTTGGTTTGGTTTGTTTTTTTTTTTCTCTATCTGAGATTGTATTCTGGCACAAACAGATCAATTTATTATTTTCATTTTTACGTCCAGCCTCCAGAGTCACCCCTCCTTTTATCCAGTAGCTGACAATAGAGGAAATCAAAACAATGCAAGGAGTTGATTTTGTAGTAAATATGAATCTATATGATGATGTGTTACCAAAAATAGACACTTACTGCCATAAGGAGAGTTAGCTGAGGAGCCATTAAGAAATCCAGGGGAACCTGGTACACCTAGATTGGGCATGCCGGCATTGCCATATCCATTCATGCTATTGCTGACTGTGTTGTAATTGGACTGCTGAGGAGTACTGCTGGGAACATATCCTCGCGGGGAAACACTGCTTGTGTTGCGACTGTAACCTACTGTGTTAGAAACCCCCCCACCCCAAAAAAATAATGTTATTTTATAAGATAGACTTAGGGCTGGGGGGTTTCCTCATGCAGCATATATTACACAGTTTTAATTGATTGCACAGCTTTGCTCTGAGTTGTCTCTCACTGCCCTATCAACTCTTGCAGCTTGAGATAACCTTATCACGCCAACCCTACTTAAATCATCCGCGAGCACTCTATGTTGTCTCTCCTCTTAGCACAGACAGCCAACAAAAGCTCTCTTCGATCCAGCTGTGTCAGGTGCCTTCACGTTTGTCTTTAGGAGCAATTATCAACAGGCTCGAGTTCCGCTTTGTACCAACACTCTGCGTGAACTTTCAGCCTCTCCACACCTTCAAATGCCAGAGCTGACAAGAAAAACTTTTTTGTTGCGGTGATTTACTTTAAAAGGCTGTTTTGGGGTCTTCATTTCGTGATTGATATTTTTATGCTAACAACAAGCTTTCGTAAGGTGTAGCCATCAGTGAAAACTAATTCAAGAGCAAGTACAGAATTTTATAAGGCTTATTAGCTTGGAAACGCATTAAAAGACAATCTTTTTAGAAGAGGAAACATAGCGGAATCAGGATTTTAAACAACAATTTGTTCCTATCTGAGCAATCAATTTAATAATTAAGTTGCAAGCAAAAAAAATATGCGTTTGAACATATCTAATAATCCTGTTTCCCTCCTTTCATTAGTATCAAAATTAATTTTAAATGCAATATGCTACATGCATTTTCAATTACAACAGGTAAATTAAATCAACTATTACTTTTATTAGTAACATATATGTCACACATGCCTACAAACAAAGTATTTTAAAATCACAGACATCAAATTAGATTTATCTGTGTAAATATTCCAAAAGCAGGTGGAGGTACCGAGACATAATTATTTTATAAACCAACCATACACGCTGTATATTTACTGCGAATAACAAAGAGCTTTCGACACTTTGTCAATTTTATTTTTTTCTTCCCCCACTGGAGATGCTTTATGATAACAGTAAATGAAAGAACAGGGAGAATTAAATATTACGAGAAAGTTAAAGACGGCATTTCATTCCGCGCTCAGACACACGGCTACGGGGACAGAGAGAGGGAGGACACAGCGGTGGCATCAGCTCGCAAGAACAGGCCAAAAGCAGCCAACAAGGTGAAGGATTAACCCTTGAAATCCCACCTACCTTGGTCGTTGGCTTGCGATGTTTCGGAGACATTGACGGCGAGCTGGCTGCTGAAGGAGTTCACGCCCATCATGCCGGTGTGGGCGGGAGTGTTGGCTAGAGTGGGGATCTGGTTGTGGTTGCGGGGCACGCTGTACAACGCCTCAGCAATGTCAGCTGCTCGTTTCAGGATTATTTCCTAGGGAGAAATGAAATAAGCACTGACAACTCTGA
>WAAE01004290.1:806126-808626 GCA_013400495.1 Nicator chloris
GTAAAGGAGACTGTTTTAAATTCCTCATCTACCAAAAAACTCCAATGTCACATGTCCCAGGCTCCAACCCTCCAAAAGCAAATTTAACCTTCTGGACAGGTGTGGAGCTGCTGATTCACAACCACTGCCCTTATAGGCTTGAAAAATTACAGGTGTGTGGCTAAGCTTTCACAGGGTCTCTCCAAGGTTTTGTCTCAAATGTCCCCATAAATTCCAAAACATCGCTAATTTAGGGAGACCACCATGAATCTTCCATTAATTTCTTTTCAGAAGGTTGCTGATGGAAATGGCTGCACGTTTACATGGACTTTAGATAGAGGGTGATAATGAAAATCAGACATACATATAAATATATATGAATACGTATATTTCATATATTTATGTATGGAAAGTGATATCATTAATACCTGCATGAACCCGAAGGCTGCAATACTGGCAACGAGAGCCCTATGAGTGATGATATGGATGGCTCCAGTTCTTCTGGAGGAACAAACTTATTCTTGCTGGAGCTCAACCCTCAGTGAAACACACTGTAAAAATCTTCCCTTCTGCCTACAATTCTTATGACAGTGAATATATGATATGAGTTGCTGGCATGTTCACAAATTAAAAGAGAGACCTAATGATATTGCTTATGCTCATGCTGAGCATTAAAAGGTAACGTCTAAAAGGTTTTATTGTGTTAATAAAACTCAGAGGTGGTCAAGACTTGATGCACACAGGAACAGAATACCAAATAATCAGTCATAATGTTACGACTTCATTTTTCATTTGTGTTTTCAAGTTTGCCTTGAAAATCAGAGATTGCGCTGAAGGAAAAAAGACAATATTATATCAAAGAAAAAGGGAAAATTATAAGCATGAGTTATCTTTAATGTTTTACATCAAAATGAAATTTCTGTGATACGTGTCATGTGCATAAACAACACAGGCAGCTTTTGTCTTTGTTGAATTTAAATGAAAAGTCCCTCTAGATATTAATATGTGGACTTCATTTGTTAGCCTGCTAAGTCAGGGACTTATAACAAAAGCTTTGTAAACAAAAGATTAAACTGAATCGAGCTTTAGAAAATGAAAGGAAAACAAGAGTCAAATAATCACAGATCAGAGTGGGGCTGCTTAGATTGAAATCACTACAAGCTACTGGAGTGGAAAATGTTTAATTGAACTATTTCATTACGCAGGAAGTTTATGTCCCTCTTGTAGAATCCAAAATATTTGTATCAGAAAATCCATTCTCCTTCTTTAAAATACTCTCCTGCAAGTATCAGGTGCGATCTTAAAAACTGTCTATTAACTTAATGGCAAAGAATTAATGTGGAAAAGGGGTCACATTTAAGAGTACAGGTTGCTGTTTCACAGCTTGATGTACCTACCCAAGAAGTTGCTCAGCCGGAGTTCATGCGTGGCATTATTTTACAGGTGATAAGCAGCCTAAGGCACCGCTTAGCAACACGTATTTAATTAGAAAAAAATAAACAGATGCTTTCTGAATCTTCACTAACCTTTGGTAACCTTTCGGGATCACCTGGATGTCGCGGAATAACTTTCTGCAACCTCTGGAAGCCGTAATCTATGGTGGGTTCGTTAAGCGCTGCAACATAAACAAATGAGGCGATTTAGGTGGAGGGGTTTAATAAAGATACACATCCCAACAACTGCTCCTGAGCACAGATTTACACCCCATGTGCAATTTTCTTCTCAGACCTTATCCCGGCCACAAACCTCATTTTACAACCTATCCTGAGGAAGAGATTTTTATTTTTTTTCCTCCCCTTTCACAAAGCAATGGTTACTTCTACTTATAATTAGGCTGGAAAATAGTCAAAGGGTTATCCAATATATTGCAAAAATGATAGCACAGTAACAAAGTTACAGGTCTTGAGGCCATATATAGCAATCACTACAGTCATGATATGATGTCTGCATCACGGGCTGCTTTCTATACTGGCTGTGGATTTATGGGAAACTGGCAATTATGACATATGTCCAGCTATTGCTAGCTTCAGATTTATCCCTGTGGTCCTTTTTTGTCTAGCATATTGCCTGAGCACAAACCAGGCAGGAGGAGCACTTAATCTTGCAAAGCTTTAATAATCTGTGAATGGCTGACTACAAACTGATGTAGAGCACTATCATTCTACAGCTGCAATCCACTAGCCTCATGAAATTGCAGGCCACAAATAGTAATTAATCTTTTTATCCCTCAAATTGTAATTTTGACTATGAACTGTGCTTGGTCATAAATCAGCAGCACATGCTGCTGTGTACAGTGCATGAATCATGATCCTGACTCAGTTAGACTGCACACATTGTGTTTAACAAGCTTTATAAGGAGTCATAGGGCTTTATTATAGCTCTGCCTGACTCAAACAAAAACTGAGCCTGGAGGCCCAGTGACTAGAGTTAAGATGAAAATACTTATTAGAGTATATTACTCCTTGATGTAGATATCGTTTTCAGCAGACTAACTCCACGGTGCATGGCGCTACATAAATCA
>WAAE01004290.1:816126-818626 GCA_013400495.1 Nicator chloris
ATTGTGTTCCAGGCTCTGATGTCTGCCAAAAAAGTCATTACCATCATAATGGCTGCAAATTTACTTTAAATGAATGAATGAATGGATGAGATGGAGAAGGAGCAGGAGAGGGAGAGGGAGAGTGCAGGGAAGAATGAATGAAAAACACTTTACATGCCACACAACCCTCTAAAAATGAGTGAAGGAGGCAGCACACAGGGAACAGGACCTCATACATCCTGTGTTTGTGTGTACTCTCCTGTACCACACACAGGGCCACTGGATGAGCACCTGGATAGGAGGATGACATGTCTGGTCCCAGAGAGCCAGGTGGTGGTTGGGTTTATGGGAGGGGACAGCCTCACCTGGGACAGGGACATGGACGTGGACGTGGACATGGACAGGGACATGCACATGGACATCACCCCAATGTTCTCTCTTGTACAGGCATCACTCTGCTGCTGCTATGGCTATTTTGAGCCAGTGATATTGGATATATTTAAATATTTAAGAAGTTCAAAGGTGAAGTCTGAACTAGGGAATGGGAAGCACTTGGAGTAAACCCACTTGGTGTGTTGGTCAATGGAGTTTTTGTATGAGACCACACCACACATTTCAGTGTGAGAACAGTTTGCAGGGTCAAATACCCACAACTTTACCATCATTTAAGGCACAGAATGAGCAGATCATGAGAAATTGGGGATCACATCAGTAAAAAAACAGCCCCAAAGAGAAGGACTTGGGGATGTTGGCTTATAAGAAATTCCAGGTGACATAGCAATGTGCCCAGAAGGAATTTTTTACAGGGAGGGTGGGCAGCCCTGGCACAGGGAGCCCAGAGCAGCTGTGGCTGCCCCTGGATCCCTGGCAGTGCCCAAGGCCAGGTTGGACATCGGGGCTGGAGCAGCCTGGGACAGTGGGAGGTGTCCCTGCCATGGCAGGGGTGGCATTGGGTGGGCTTTGAGTTCCCCTCCAATTCAAACAACTCCAGTTTTTAGCAGGGGATACTGCAAGGGAGGGACTTGGCACTATTTCAGTGAAGGAGAAGGAAATCTGTGTGATATCAAATCATAAATGCTCTCATCATGCCCAGGAAGTCCCACAACCCAACACATATGGAACTACAACAAAACATGGCATTTTATGAAAACAACATATGACTAAAATGACAAAATATTGTACTCCAGAAATAAGGCATATTCCTGATTTAGTAAAGTGTATTACCATGTGCTACTACATCAAAGCAGCCAAATGTACATTTCAATTGCTCAATACTCCAAGGTAATTTACTAATTAAGATATATTTTACTGGAACAAACTGAGCTTTTATCTATTTTTGCATTTGGGGTATTATTTGGGAGTTTATTTCTTTTGCTAGGCCACACAGCTGAATAAATATCTCCTCCTTACAGATGAGTCTGTGTGGATCCAACCCCATCCACTTGCTTCCACACACACATTTCAGAAAATTATGCTGGAATTCTGCTACAAGAGCCTGAGAGCACAGAAATCCTTCCTGAAATTCTCCTGTGCCACAGAGCTGGATTACACAATCCTTGTGCAATACAGGAATTTCGGGTCCTCTGAATATGAGAGCAATGAAATATAAGAATTTCAGGTACTCTGAAAACGATGCTTGATGGCAGCAAATGGCAAATGTGATCATTTGCCTGTCGTCACTGGCTGAGCTCTTCAGAGCTATTTATCCATCTCAGAACCATATGAAATCTGTGATGCCTCAGCAAACATCTGTAAGAGCTGGAATTCTGCATAACTTCTCCCTGTTTATATTCGGTAGCGATCACCCAGCATAAGAATATAATACTGTAATATTTTAATATAATATTTAGACAAATAGGACTTATTATCAGATCCTCACGATCATCTAACACAGCTCCTACAACTGTATTCCTCTGTTGTATCATAATTTAAACAAAAATAGATCTTACTCAAAGTTGTGAAATCTCTGTATTACTTGTGGATATTGGAAAAATACCTCAAATAACTCACAGAATGCATGGAGTCTGTAAAAAGCTTTATTAAATGCTTAAGCATGGTGGATGTTGCCACTTTTAAAAAAGAAAGCCAGCCTGGGTTATTATTTTAATCACTCAGAATTCTGTTAAACCATCTGTTTAGGTTTCAATGGAAATTTAAAAATATTTATGCATGATAAATTATATAGATATACAAAAATATTCAAAATAAAAATACTTTTGTATGCTAAAGTTATTTATCTTAGAGAAAACTGCAGATGCTGAAGGTTTTTAATTAGGTAGCTAACAAAATTCAGAGTTTTCTGAGGACCCATAAAATACATCCAAATTTAACAAGTTCTCAAGATTTTGATAAAAAAATTCCTTTATTTCCATCCTTAACAATTTTACGTGCTTGGTATTAAATTCTGCTACTAAAAATTGAAACTATCCAGTCCTAAATTGCAACTTTCAAGCTTATAAAGGACTGGGATAGTAAAGGGAATTCATCAAGAATGCATTGCTGGGACAGCTGCCTGCACCCC
>WAAE01004290.1:823626-826126 GCA_013400495.1 Nicator chloris
TGTAGCTTTGCATAAACTCTACATATACATATATATGTGTGTGCATCTGTCTGTATATATATATATATATAAAATATTGTTCGTAAGAGCATTTCTAAGCCCACAACATTGACAGCCCCACCTGTGCTCACCACCTTTGCAGCAAAACAACTCTGGCTTTTGGGATAAATTATCTGCCTCAAAAGCACCACAGCCATCACCATCCCATTTGGACGCTCTGGTGAAACTCAGTCCTAAAGATCAATAAATGTAAATATTCTCTCCTTCACCAGCCAGAAGTGAGGCACCCAGGTTTGGATGTCTTTGCTTAGGTTTTGATTTCTTTGGGAACAGAGAGAATATAGGAATCTCAGGTGCTACCATCCCTTGAAAGTTCATTTCAACAATAAACCTTAGGCAGACACAAAAACATATCCAGGATGAGTTAACAGTTTCAAAAGTCCTCCCTTAAAACTACCGAGGAACACACTTTTCCCATTAGATCTAAATTAATAGATAGAAACAGTTGCAGTCTAGTGGGAAAATATTCATCAAAATGCACATCATCTGCACATCATGTGCAATCTGCATTATCTACCCAATAAGCAGCGAGGACTCTCCCCGAATCCCTGCAGTCTGTCGAGTAAACAGTTAAAGGCTCTTTGTTTTCAAAAGAGAGATTGATTCATCAGATCAAATTTATTACCGAGAATCCTCGTCCAAAAGTACAGTAAATTAAATCGCTGTTTCTCCCTTTTCCCTCCCCGCACCTCAGTTAAATTCATTGGTAAATGCCAGAAAAACTCTAATACACATTTCAGATAAAAAGCCAGCAATACTTCATCCCAAAACAAGAATTTTCATATTAAAACCACTGCAAAACCACAAAGTTCCGACTTTTTCTTGTGCTGTTGTAAATTAAAATCAAATGTATTTAAAAGAATTGGCATAAATAAATCATTCCCAGGCTTGTGAGTTTGTATCCCAAGTTTTAGGTCTGAGGGAATCTTTAGAGACAGATTGTGAATAGGGTTGGATAAAGTCATTTGGATCCAACAACAGCTCCTTGAACCGATGCCTAAAACTTCAACTGAACCTTTAGGGAAGTTCAAGAAGTTTGGATAGATGGCCTGAAAAATATTTCACATCACTGAGCACTCCTTAACTCCTTTTTCTGGCTGGAGGAGAGTAGGAAATACCATTGTTAATCTATTTCTGGCCAATATGAAAACAGGAAGTAACAGACATCTTGTGAGGGAGGTGGATCCCATGGGACATGGGGACATTTTTGAGACCCAAGAGCTTGGATGGGCACCGGAGCTCCTGGGTGCCCATATGAACAGGTCTTTTGAGGTCCAGCTCCCACCAGTTACATTTCCTGCAAGACATATCCTATTTTTAAGAGCTTTTTTCATTCCTGCGTGTCACTAAGAGACGGGAGCTGTCATCCCAAAAGGAGTATGGAAACCACACACTTACCAGTGTAGACGAATCGGCCGGGAGCACCTTTGCAGAACTGTTTGGATTTGTAGGAGAGGGTTACTTCAACAACTCCTGGAATGTGCCGTGGTGGTGTTTGAACTCTGATGGCGTGGGGTGTTATCAGCTACAAAAATCGTACAGAAAACATACCTTAAATCAAGATGGCACTGATAAGGCTGATGCCAGCCAGTTTACATAATCACAAAAATGACTTTCAATGGTGCTCCTTGTCTCCAAACTCTCCGTCCCTGCGCTGTCACGTTGGAAGATATGGGTTCTACAAGGTTGTTTTTTTTTTTTTTAGAAAAAGCTCTGTAAACGATCCTTGGTTTTCGTTTGCAGGAAAGGCCACAGGGCATCATTCATATGAAAATTGCCTCCATATGTCTCCTTAAGGCTACTCCTGGTAATTTTAACACTAATTGTCCAATTGTACTGGGAGACCTCCTACAGCAAGTCTTCCACTAGAGGGCCATGAAGTGCCTCAAGTACATTCCCGGCCGAGCAGTCGATTGTCACACACGAATTCGTGGTTAAAAAGGCACCGTGAAACAAAACCTCATGATACCTCATGTCAATAGCCTATTGACAGCTTGTTAAAATCATTCATGGAAAAAATGTTACAGTTCAAAGCCCACCAATTTAGATAGCTTACCTCACTCCAGACCAACATAGTTCCAAATACGACTTGTAAGCCATCAAAGAAGTTGTCTCCGATTATGATGACAGTAGCCCCACCAGTAGTCCAGCCTTCACTAGGACTGATGGCCTTTATGCACGGAGTAGCTGCTTGTACAAGACAGAAAATCAAGACCTTAATACCCCTCCTTGCCCGACACGAGCTCTCTTCCCCAATGACAAACCATGCAAAGCACAATAGGAGGAAAGTGCACGATTTCTCGAGGAGGCACACAAAGGGCAACCGTATATCAGCATGTTGATGTATTTAAAGCAAACTATTAAATGTTTTATAAAGCAAAGGCCAAGCAGCAGAACACTGGTGAGCAAGGAAAAACTGGCTTGATATAGCAAATTGTAT
>WAAE01004290.1:831126-838626 GCA_013400495.1 Nicator chloris
TAATTTGTGGACAACACTAAAGTCTTCAGGAAGTTGGATGGGATGATCCTTCTAACTGAAAATATTCTATTCTATTCTATTCTATTCTATTCTATTCTATTCTATTCTATTCTATTCTATTCTATTCTATTCTATTCTATTCTATTCTATTCTATTCTATTCTATTCTATTCTATTCTATTCCATTCTATTCCATTCTATTCCATTCTATTCTATCCCATCCCATCCCATCCCATCCCATCCTATTCTATCCTATTTTATCCTATCGTATCCTATCCTGTCCTGTCCTAATTTTATTAAATAGAGGTTCCCTGAGAGCTGGTTTGCATCCCTACACTGGTATATTTTACAGTCCAAACAAAGTGATATTTAAATCCAAATGACTATTTTGGGCTTTGCAGGACAATAAATACATGTGTGCATGTGTCCAGGCGCAGCTGCAATTGTGTATGAGTGATTCAGGGGCTGATGGGCTCCAAAAAGATAGGATTTCACAATTCTGGATTTCCAGAGACACTTTCCATTCGCCTCTTCATCTCAGCCTATCTTCTTTTAGCAGTTCAGGCAAGAAGTCAATCACATTGAGTCAGGCTGAAGAAAAACATTTTATGCTGTTTTTCTCATCCAAACTCCCTCCTGCCGTAATCTGCAGTAAGGCCCAGGCACAGGAAATTGACCTCACAGTAAATTCTTTACGGATTCGGTCATGTTTTTACCATCCACTTAAACTTGCATACATAACCTGAGACTGTACCTCTGGATCAAGGAATATGACAAGCCAAAATAAAATCAAGTCAAATTAAAGAGCAAGAAAAAGCTGCAAGCAAAACAAGACTGAAATAAAAAAAAAAAAAGAAGAAGAAATAAAATAGGAAAAGATGAAAAATTGGTTGTGACTGCAAAACTGCAAGTATTAAATAAAGAAAGAAGTCAGAAGCAAATTCAGAAGCGTCTGTGTTCTTGTTGACAAGGGCTGAGAAATACTAATGGATTTTTTTTAATGGGTGTTTTGATGGATGAGAGAAGAAATGATGTAAAAGTAAATGTAGTGGTGTCTCAACATAAAGTATGGTGAAATTAAAAAAAAAAAGGGAAATAAAAATAATAAAAGAAAAGAAAAAGCATTGCAAACAAAAAAAAAAGGACATGTAAATGTGTGCCTACCATTTTCCAGATAAGAAGGGGCCGTACCTTCTGAGGGGTCAAGGCGGCGAGCCCGCCTCCCGTGTTTGGAATTGTTGTGTACAAACATGTTGTCTGAGACAGCCAGCACGTGGCCATCCACATTGACTGTTGTTGATACAACAACCTGGAAGAGAAAACAAAACCCCACATTTCAAAAATCCTGCAGATTTTCCCCGAATCAGATCTTGTAAGACAAAACCACATCCTGTTACTTTTCTGTTTCTATTTAAACGGAGTGAATGACATCTCTGAATACATCTTTGTTTACGTGGGGACCACTGGTGATTTTTAACTCACAATTGTTTCTCTTCAGAACCTGCTACACTAATTAGAGTTTAATCTCCTATTATGCTAACAAATGAATTCAATTCAGGGAAATATTCTTCTAGCCATTAGTTTCAGAAACACCCCTCTAGCCACTCATTTTAAAAGCTGCTGTTTTGATTGATCTGTTGATATATTGATTAGATAGTTTATCTAATTAAAATTTGTTCACTTGAGACTCTCTTCAAATGAAGGGTTGTGAGGATTCCAAATAAAAAAAGCTTAATAAATCAGGAACCTTCGTAACTCCCCATTTTTTCTTCAGTAAATGATCTCCAGGTCAGTTTTACAATTACATTTAATGTCTGATAATGAACTTTTTTGCATCTGAAAAGGCCGAGTTGAATATGAATAGTGAAAGTGTTTTCAATCCATGAAAAGTATCCCTTCTCAAGTTCATTTGGATGGTGATTGACCCTGGTATGTCAATGGAATTTCCTCCTTTATTTTTGAGTGAAAGGCTGCTATTCTTGTGTCCAGGTTCAGAGTCCGGCCATAGAAGAGATGATGGATAGGGCCTCCTTTGGCTTCCAGCTGCTCCTCGGTGGAAAATGGCAAAGGAACATATGCAAAACGCACAACCTTCCCCACGCAAACACCTCCACCATGGAGCTGTGGGACTCCTTCCGGAAGCACCAGCCGGGGAGGAAACCGCGAGCTGCGCCGGGGTTTGCGTGGAGCACGGCCTGGTAGGTGGAGCACAGTTATCCCAGACTGACATTTACATCTTATTTCAATACTCCAGCTTGGCCCCTTTGCCGTGGTTCCAGGTTTGCTAAAGGAAGCGGCCACTGCAGCGTTTCCTTCGGGGTGAGGAGAGTCCGTGGAGTCGCTGGCTAAGTCACACCGTATCAACCCAGCTGCTGAGGGCGGCCAAAGGTAGGACAAATGTTAGTGTCCTCCTCCCATTTATTGAAATTTTGGTCATAACAAAGACGATTGTAGGGTTCTCCCACCAGCTTCTAAACCCCAACAGTCAACGAACACAAGTGGAAGGGGAGCAGAGAGCCTCCTTCGCACAGAGCTGGTCCAAGGCATCAGAAGAAAATTCATGTCTGCTTCTATGTTTTGGATCACCTCTGATCCTGTTTCTTATTCACAAGCCATAATTAGCTCTCAGCTATCACAGCACCTTTTCTGTGTATCCTGCCTCCTTGGAGACAGCCATCTGCGGTACCCTTTAGAACAGCCCGAGGGCAGCTCTCTGCCAGGCTGCTCTGCTTCCCCAGCTCTCTCCTCCCAGAAGTGGACACTTTTCCTCTTGTCAACATCCACTTCGGAGAGTGCTGAGGTTGCACGCTCAGCTTGGCCGCAGAGCTGCTGCCAGGCCGCTGGGCTATCCTCTTTCACTCTTAATGAGATTCCCAGACTTTCAGAAATATTGCAAAACATGCAGGCGTGATTTCCAGCCAGGATTTCTGGGTTTGGTTCCTAGAACACGGTGTATTAAAGAGACAGAGCAAGGTGTATATGAAAATGACAACTATTTTTGTTCTGTCATGTCTATATAGGTCAGCCACCAAGGGAAAATACTGTAGTTCAGCAAAAGAAAGTCGACGTGCTACGCTTTGTTATATTGCCTCACTCCTGCAGTGCACCTCCACAAAGGTGCTGAGGCAGGGAAACCAGGTAAAAATACTGTTCAAGATCTGACATCCTGTTAAGTCCAGTTAAACCTTCTGAGAGGCAGGGAGATTAGCTAAAGAGACCCAGGAAAGTCTTTCTAGTGCCTACTGGCTCCATTGTCGACCACAAGATCACTCGTGACTGATGCTTCATTTAGTCATCAGTGAGACAAAGAGGACATTTCCACTCATTCCAGGTTTGACCTTCTGTTCTGTTCGGATGGATCAATATCACCGATGCCACGTGAAGCTGAGATGCATGAAAAATGGAAGCCTGGCTCGACTGTTTTGAAGGAATTTTTTTTTTTTTCCAGCTACAGATCTTTTCTGTTGGCTGGCTTGGGGGTGCTGACTTCCCCGGTTGGTTGGCTGTGTATGAAAACAGATGTCACATGTTTTGCTATCAAGTTTAACCACAAGTAATTCTTCTCCAAACTGAGAAAGTCCTGAACATCTCAATACTACTTTATTGCTGGGATCAAATATGAATCATTGTGAAATATTTTGAAATAAAGAGCAGTTTTTTCCTAAGGAGCCTTTCAAATGACCCCAGCTACAGAGGAAATCATTTGTCCATCCCGTCAGCTGCCTCTCTGTAGTGCTATGATTCACCACAGGATATCTCAAAAGCTGTAAGGAGAAAGTGAAGTATTAAACATTTTCTAACACAGTTGAAACAAAAATCTGTGGATTGGCCCACCGCCGCTGGATCTACAAGTTGTGAACCACAGAAGTGTGAGTTCCCAACTTCCCTGTGCTCCTGTGTTCTCAAAGGAAGATCAGACTACTCAGTCTATGTAAAACCTCTGCAGGTCTGAGCAAACAGCACACTACAACACAAGGTGATAGTAGGAAGGAAAATTAGGGAAATAATTCCTAAAGAAAGATCCACTTGCTCCAACATTGATCCATTACAGCCCACTGCAGAACTCCAGAACCAGCACTTAAATTAACGGGGGAAATGTGAAATACTGACAGCAACTTTTTAAAGCACTGGAACAACACTGAGTGGAAGCACTGACTGTGTTTTTTCGTAAGTTCAAGTTGAAGATGTGATCAAGTCTTTTATACATCATTTATGTATTTAGAGGGATCTGTACCTGGAATCTTCGCATGTCTCGTGGGTTGCCTGCATTCTTCAAACAGTTCTGATTGCACTTGAGGAAAAACTTTAGAAAGAATCTATAAAAATACAAAATTGAAATCTATTAGATTCATCAAGAAGTAAATCCAATTTTTAAAAAGTTTAATAAAATTTAATCATAAATAGTTACACCCAAAAGAATACTGGTAGTGAAATATTACTTTCCTATTCGTTAATGAACTTATTTTAAAGCATAAGATCTCTGTCATAAACAGAACATTATTGCCAAGGAAAGGCAAATTTATATTTTTAATTTTTCAACAACTACAAATGTATTGACTCCAGGCCATATCCTTAGCTCGGTGTGGGAAAGTTGATTTCAATGACTCATTGACTTCAAAGGCAATGACTTACACCAGATGAGAACTTGTCTCTATTTTTTTAATACTTTTCATTTTTTTACAACTTATATTAGCAGTAATGACCTCTACGCCGAAAAATACCAAAGGTAATGATCAATCTTCTGAAAAACACTTGGCTTTGCCTCCGGTTTGGAAACTCTCGCTATTCAAAGGGACTCGATCCAACTCCTGCTGACTCCAGGGAGATCCAGGCAGGATCTGCCCACCGGCAAGGCCCCGGCTCCCTCATTGTTTTTGAAAGGGAAAGAACGTGGCAAATTAGGCCCTGTCTTACGACCTCTTCAACCTTTGCCAGCCTTCAGCTGTGAGGAGTCGTTCTACCCAGGGATCGAACTCCAGCTTATTTCTGCTGAGCGACAACCAGCAATTATTTAGGACTAACCCTTATCATCCAGGCATCTCCCCATAAACCGTTTTTGCAGCAACGCTGCCTCAGGGGAGCACAGCGAGCACTTTGAGGGAAGGGGAGAGCTTGGGAAGATGGAAACTCCTTTCTGCCACCCTCCTGCACTGCAGGAACGAGCTGATCTGGGAAGTCTCCACCCTGCAGGTGAAGCAAACCGCGGCATCCTCAGGAGGACATTCGCAGCCTGACATCATCTTTTTTATTTTTGCACTCATGTTTTATCTTTCCTAATAAAACCATGTTTTAATTAGGTTTTCTGGCTAATGGCTGATCACTAATGACAAGCAAAGCTCAGGATTTTCTCCTCACCCAGAGCTCCTCAGATGCTCCAGTCCTGCAGCTCCTGCTGTCCAACTTTGTACATGCTGGACAGCGAGGTCAGCAGAGCTTTCACATTCAGAATATGAACAACTTTGACTTATTCACTCATGTCAGTCTTCATAAGTGACTTCGTAAGGGACTATTCTTGCTGCACACACCTCACAGAAGTTTCCATGTGCCAAGAGCATTCCTGGCAGGAGGCAAGACAGGAACCTCTTTCCCCCTTTAGCACCCAACAAGGCCCAGCCATGGCCAGCAGAAAGAACAAGCGGCTGCACCACATCTCGCTTGCTGCTGAGAAGCTTTGGGGGTCATACAGGAGCATTATGGGAGCATCCCCAAATCAAAAAATGGTGCTTTTAATCCCAGTTCTTCCTTCTCCATTAAACCCTGAGCAGCACCCTGATGTTAACCCAGGACATGAATGCTGAAGGAGCAATCTCTCATATCAGAGAGGCAAGCAGGGAAACAACCAGGTTTACTGAAACTGCATAAATAGATCGATGCTGTCAGTTCAGCTGAATGCACATTTCTTTAAAACTTCCTATCCTAAAACCTGTAAAGGGGATTCAGCTGTCGAGCTGAAAAAGATCTGGATTTCTGTGGTGGATGACATGATCTCCTAGCTTGGATGCTCAGGTTTTCTGGATGCTGTTGCAGGGATATTGTCAGCAACTCTGTGAAACTTGCTTCTGTGTTAGCCACAAGTTCCCCTTAATTGTATCTGCCATGTTTTGGAGATTTTTTGGTGTTTTGGATTTGGGTTTTGGGTTTGTGGTTTTTTTTTTGGTGTTTTGTTTTGGTTTTGGTTTGTTTGTTGTTGTTGCTTTTGTTTTTTGTTGTTTGGTTTTTTGTCGTTGTTGTTATCTGAGATACTTATTCTCCCCAGATAATTGATTATAGGCCAGGTTCCCTGCCCATTGCAGGGAGGCTGGAGCTGTATGATCTTTGAGGTCCCTTCCAGGCCAAACCATTCCACAATTCTATTACTCTAAAATGCTTTCTGTTAGACTTCTATTTTGGTGCACAGCTTGCAGAACCCAGACTGTGAGTCTGTGCAAGGCCCAGCTGATGCCCAGCTCCACACGGAACCCCCCAGTGGTGGGGAGCCAGGAGCTGGGATCAGCCTCCAGCTTTACGGCTCCTTAGTGCCACATCCAGGCTGAAGAGCAGTATCTTATCTTTTTCTTTTCTTTTTTTTTTTCTTTTTTTTCTGATCTCAAATGGGTGTTGTGAGGCTTATTGAGCTAATGTTTGTAAATTGCTCGGAAATTCTCCAATGAATTGTGCACTAGGAATGCTAAGTATTGCTCCTCTGGATTGTTTTTAGCGTGAAGCATTCATGATGAACTGTTTCTATACAGAGAGCTCACATCCTGTCAAAGAAAAAGGGCCATTAAGCACCCTTTCACTGAACATCAACTGGAACCGGTATTTGTTCAAGTATTTGGTGAAAAGGACCCACTCTTGGTGAAATTAGACATCATCAAGTGTATTAGGATGGCTCTGAGCACCGGGCTAAATATTGATGCCAGGCTGGAGTGAACACAAGCAGCACTCGCATTTCAGCTCCACTACATTCCTTGACGCTGAGATATTTTATTTCACTCTTTACTCTGTGCTTTCAGAGTTCATGGAGCACAGGTGGCATCAGGACAAGCTTTTCAGAGGAAGACAACATAAGTTAAAAACAACACTCCCAGGCAGGGTGATCCTCTGTGCCAGGAGGAGATGACTGACTTGGTGGTTGCTCTCAGCTGACCACCAAGGACTGAGGGCACTGCAAACCCATCCCTCCCACCCCAACCACGAGGTCTCTGTGGCAGAGCAAGAAGCAAGGACCAGGAGCAGAGCCCTGCTTGGTCTCATCTCAAACTTTGAGACAAGAATGAGAATTCAAGCCTTTCTAGGTTTGGCTCTCCCTGTTACATTTTGTATCATAAGCAGAAATTTCAGCCTTTTTTAATAAATACAGCCTTGCAAAACAGCCAGCCCAAACAAGCTAAGCTGCTCCTAAAATACTGATAGGGAGAAAAATGCAGTCTTTGCCATGTCCCCCTGCTCTGATTTTTTTCCCACTGCTAGAACGGGGCCCGCTACCCTCTTAATTAAAATGTATTACCTTCCACAGGAC
>WAAE01004290.1:861126-868626 GCA_013400495.1 Nicator chloris
GGCAGGGCCCAACTGGGGACATTGTTCTGCAGGAACAACCAGTATAACCAGTACAGCCTCCCAGGGACTCCCAGTGTGGCTCTCCCAGTGGCCAGGATGCTGTGACCTCTCCACCAGCCCATGGAGGTTGGTTGGCCAAGGCATTTGGGATCTGCTGGGAAGCAGTCTGGATATGTGTGTGGCCGTGGATCCACCATCCAGTTCCTTGTGGATGTGGATCCAACCATCCACTTTCCTGTGGACATGGATCCACCATCCAGTTCCCTGGGGCAGCAGCTCCCAGGCCTGGTGGTTGCCCACGGGGCTGGTGGTTGCCCACGGGGCTGGTGGTTACCCACAGGCCTGATGGATCAGCACAGCTCTGACCACATCCCTGCATTTCTCCACACTCAACATAACTTGGCCAAGCTCTGTGCCCTGTGCTGCAGAGAGGTCTGATGCTCCACCATCAGTATCCATGGAATTCTTGCCTCTGATACCACATAATATGGGGTCTAAACCCCAGAGCCAATTATTTGAATTTCACAGGGATGCAACGAACACTTGACAACATAAATAGAAGTAACTCCACTGGTATCGACGGATTTGCACATGCTTTTGCAAAAGGTCATTTTAGGCCTTAATATTTTATAAGTTTTTACTTTGATGTCATAATTTTGTCGGGTTATTTAAGTACTTTATTGCAGCACTGGTGAAAAATGCCTCGCGAGTCTTCTGCGAAAAGAATTTATTTCCCATTCGTCTCAGGGAGAACGAAGGTCCGTTTACAGATAACGTGAAACCTGTGTTCTAATAAGAGATACATCTTTAATTATTCATTATTACACTTATTGGTATCTTACACTGCACTTAACAGCGAGGCAGACCTCTGTTCTCTGCTGGAGCTCCGCGGCAGCCGTGGGTAAAACCGGGGTGATGCCAACACCAGCAAAATCCTGGTGCCATTTTGGCACAACCACTTGGCATTATCCTGTTGCTTTGCCACATCTACCAGCACCACCGAGCAACAGCAACCTGCCTGTGCGTCCTAGAAAAGCAGCAAGGCTGTCCTCAAAAGCTGTGATTTTCCCTTCATGGTGCATATGGTGTTTTCTTGGTTTCAATGATATGGTTTAATTTGAGGCCTGGGGGCTTGGGCAGGGCAAATTAAAGAGCAGATGAAGCGTAAGCTGTAAAAAAGGGTTTCGTTCCTGTCACTTGCCCTCATAAATACAAGTTGGTTTTGCCTCAGATATGGTAGCTACGGTATGGACTAAAAATCAAAAGCGGGTGAAGATCTTCTCCACGTGCACACCTGAATTTAATTTTTAATTGTTATTTGTAAAAGACCCCATATAAAATACCTCATGGTAATCATACATAAAATCAGAATGGCTGGGGTGGGAAGGGGGCCTTGAAGATCATCGGGTTCCAACCCCCAAAGTGAGTTTTGTAAGCACTTCAGGACTGTCCTGTTTCTCTGTAACGTGCAGCAGGGTCTGAGCAGCCCGGTGTGAGGTGGTGTCCACAGATCCAGTAGTTCCAGCAGGAGCCTTCAAGCAAACATCACAGAGCCAGGGCTCATAATTCACTCCACTGGAACAACTCCAGCAGTTTGTTCTCCTCCATGAAATCCAGTCCAGGGAAATCTTCACCTGGAATATCAGCGCTGGGTTGTGCTGAGATCCTCAGGAGCACGGTGGCCGCCAGCTTCAGGTGTTGCGCTCTCAGCGTTCACCTTGGTGTTGGCCTGGGTTGTTCTCAGCTTGGAGACTCTGCCTCCTCTCAAATAACTTCTCCAGGATGCAAGAGTGGATGAGGTGCAACCTCACAGCCACACGGAGGAGAGTCCTCCCAGCTTGGAGCATCACCACCGTGGCGTGGTGCACAAGTTGCTGGTGGGAGCCTCGTGCAGAAGACAACAGTGGCGGAAGCAGCTGAGCTCCACGTCCATGAGAAAAAAGGAAGAGCCACGCATGTATTGAGGAGGAACATCTGGGCTACTGTCAGCATCTTGCACGCATTTACTTAATTGCAATCTTGAATGAAATTGTCCGTCATAAAAGACGCCTCGAGAATTTCGATTTCAGCCCTCTATCCGCAGCGTCTGCTCCTATCGTTTGTCTTAATTTTATTTCACTACCACTAACTGTAGGCACTACTTCAGAAATATTTTGAATTTAGTTTTAATTGTACAGCTTTCAACTCACGCAACATTTCTCTTTGTGTTGAAAGCATCACGGTGATTTATCCTCATTATTGTGTAAATAGGTTTCGGCAGTTCTCAGTAAATAAAACAAAGAGTGACAGGAGGAGAAGGGGGAATTTGCTTTCCTACCAATTAGAGTAGCCTTAGGCAGTACTTTTAAGAGGAGATAAATCCTGCAAATCACTAAAATGATCCTGTCACATGCACCAAATATTAAAATCACACAGCGGCGCACTTCATACAGTTTGCTTTGGTTTAATGAGTTGGGGTGGGCTTCGTCATGAGGTTTGCATCTCGCAGTTGGGGACTCTTGATTGACAGTGAAGATCATGCCCAACTGCAGCTTCCTAACCAGTAGGGCCAGATGGAAAATCACAATTCATGTTTAATATGCAGTTTTTCAGCTAACGAAAATTCCCAAATTGTCTCCTCACCTCCTACCTGAAATTTTTTTTCCCATAATAAATGCAAAATATGCTTCATATTAGCCAAGAGTGGTTTTTTCCCCCTTCCAGCAAGTTATTAAAAAAATCCTGTATAAATGATCCCTATTAAGTGAACAACCTGTTAACTTCTGCAATTATGTAAGTTATTAAAAGATAAGTTTGTGAAACATCTGTTGTCACACTCAGATACTTTTCAAAGTGGGTAAGTGGCCTGTCAGGGTAAAGAGAGAATCACAGAAGAAGACCAAAAGCTTGAAAGTACTAAAGAACTAAACAAGAGCTTTGTTCTACAAAATTTGTGCTCCTGTACTATGGTGGGGAGGTGCTTTATGGCAGAGAACACAACCTGGTAACGTCTGCAAGGGCGTTTTTAGCCACTGGAACAAAACATGATGATATAGCATAATATATGTAATAAACAGATGGTTGATATGGAGCTTTTAATGATAAACAAGACATAGCAGACGTATTGCATGGTGCCACAGTGGCCCTTACAACTCACAGCCTTGCTGTTGGAGCTCAGAGTGCCCTATTTTCAATTATTATCTCCCCCTCCACCCTTCTCCTGCAGTCAAGTTTTACACTCTGACATTTATACTTAGTGTATTGAGCAATGATTGTTACCTTGTTCCAGCATTTTTTGTGCAGTGCTTTATGAGAGTGGAACTAAATGTATGACAGGAACCCCAGTAACCTGAGACCCTGGGTCAGTAATGTATTAAAACAAAACAAGACACACATGGCTTTGGCACAGCAAGAAATCATGCAGGAATGGGGGCTGAGACAGGCTGAGATAAAGAAGGCCCTACCTAACAGCTGCAATTATAGCCTTCGTTATATGAGTCAATCCATTACTGCATATAGGCTTGACAAATTACCATAAATGCCACGCCAGAACAACAGCCAAGTAATTTAGCTTCATCCAGGACACTTTGAAAGTTGGTACATCTAAATATTGCAGCGAGGCCTAATTAATTAATCAGTCTTGTTGGTGGTGTAATGATTATAATTTTTTTTTTTAATTTAAAAACTCCCTCCAACTAAACAACTGGCAAATTATGATTATAGTGGTTGGAGGATAAGATCATTGATCTGTGCTCTCATTCGAAATGGAATTTTACATCAATTTGTAAACGTCCCAAAATAAATGCAAGTTTTTCATTGCTCCTTCCAATAACGTACATCTGCAAATTAAAGACGTTACATTAAAGAAATTCTCGCTGTCAACTGCCCACGAGGTAACAAATGCTTGCAGAAGCTCCACAGAGTATTGATTTATAAGTATTAAATGATATGATCCTATTTTATCACTTTCTCATATGTAGAAGAGCTGTCCTGCTCCGTGTGCAGGATGGAGAATGATGATTAACATTACCTCACACATTTATATTCCCTGGAAAATATGGAGCGCCATGACTTCCACAGGGCACATCTTCCTAACCTTGCAATTTATTAAGTCAATGTCTTACCAACCTCCTCGTAGACACTTTGCCCATCACGTTTAAGCTTTTCAGAATTAACAGCACTGCCCTTCCAGGAGGTGAAATCAGCTTTGTGTCGCTGGGGTGAAGCACAGAGAGACTGAAACCAGCCCTGCTGGGCTGGGGCTCCTTCTGACCACCCTGCTGGGATTTGGGACTGACCCCCAGCCTGGCATGGAGCCCTCTGGGCCAGGTCTGCACCCCTCCACCAACAGCTCAGCTTATCCACACATGGCCTTCTGCACTCCAGCTGAATATCCCTAAAGTCTCATCTGGGTTGTACTTTGCATTTTCCCGGGTTTTCCTCTGTCCCCCCTCCAGTCACCCTGCACAAACAGAAGTGGTTCATGGCACGGGCCTGCCCACAGCAGGCTGCAGGTGAGCTCTCAGCACTCCCACAATTAAAACTCCAGGTGGCTCTTGCACATGGAACAAGACAGGGATGGATTCTGCCACGCTGGAAAACTGGCTGTGACATGTCCAGGATGACACAGAAAATATGTGACAGGAATAGACAGAGAAATTCTGTTTGAGACTGATCAGCAGGACCCAACTGGTGGGCTGACTCCTTCCTTCCTCCTCCCTCAGACACTAAATATTCCCTAACTTCAGCAGTAGATGAACAGAAAGAGGTGCAGGTAAGTCTTCTTCACTAAACAATCCCAATTAACACCTTGAAAAATACCCGTGGAGGGCATCAGCTGTAGAAAGGCTCCTGGACACCAGAAATCATCACCCAGAAAAAGACTTATCAGATCTCGTGTCCATAAAGGGGACAAAAGTCAGGTTACAACAGACAACTTTAAGGCTGAAATAGCCAGCGTTTGACTTCCCACCCCGTGATATTTCACAGATACACAGATTATCCTGAGCTGGAAGGGACCCACAAGGATCATCGAGTCCAGCTCTTAAGCAAATGGCCCGTACAGAGATTGAACTCACAACCTCTCCAGGCGATTTCCTACCCTTAACATCACAAGATAGAGATGTTGTTGGCTGCAAGCACCCAGCCTCCTCTCTGGGACATGGAGGAAAGCAGAGATCCCCACCCCAGAGCTCCAAGGATCCCCAGCCCAGCTGCAGCTGGGGGCTGGGAGGCTCCAGCCCTCTGTGAACTGCGAGCTCTGAGCGAGGGAACTTCGGTGCCACCGGGCTCTGAGCTCAGCACTTCTCACATGACAACTTAGTCTAATTGAGTGGGACAAATTATCTTACAATGGACTCTGAGCAACAGCAGCAGGACTAAATCTATACTCCAGCTAACTCTGAACACATAATTTAGCCATAAGAGACTCGCAGCGTCAGGGCTTTCCACAACTATCTGCTAAAAGCCAAAGAAAATTAAATATCAAGAAACAGTGATTTCGGTTCCAGCAAGCAGCACGATGTGTCCCTAATACGTGAGCTCTGAGTTAGAAAAACAGTTTTGATCCTTCTCTGCCTGTTGTGCTTCTCTCTCTCATTGCCTGTGACTCCTTGCTCCGTGATCCCTGCTCCACGCTGCTGGTGCTGGGAGAGCAGGGCAGGAGGGAGATTGCCTGGCTCCCAGCAGGACAGCTCTGAGGAGAGGGCACTGCCCTGCCCTCCAGCCCTCCAGCCCAGTACCTGGGAGTCAGGAGCAGCTAGCAGGAAAAAAAATCCCATTCTAGCATTTACATTCATTATTGGCTTTTCTCCCGCCATGAATTACCCAGAGTATAAAACATCCACTTTTGTTATTTGATGCTAATCCTGTTGGTAGAGCTCCAGTTCCAGAGGATATTTAGCCTGACTGATTTAGTCCTCTCCACCTTTGACTATCTCCATCCTTTGTACGAACAGAGTCTTTTTGATGTTAAAGTTGAGAGATTTAAATGCAGGCCTTGAAAACACAAGTACTGACTTTGCTGACTCATAATCTTTAATAAATCAGGTGCTGGGTACTGAGAAAGGGAGATAATGGGAGACTGTTGGACAGCTATCCTTTGCCATCCCATATGGCACTTTACTGCAGGATTTGTGGGGTTTTGGGGCTGTTTCTGTAAATTTCTAGGCAACATGGGTGACACTAATTTGTAAGAACTATTTAGAAGAAGCCAACTCGGAACGCATGGAAGAAATTGGTGTTAGTCCATCCATCCACAGAGCTACCTGGAGTTTTTGTATGTCCAGCTCTTTATACCCTGACGACAGACATTACAGCAGGTCAAATAAATGAGAAAATAATTAAATTATTATTATGTATGCTGCTCACACCATCCTTGGGAGTCATTAAAGAAAATCAGAGTGCATCCAGTGCCTCAAAGCAAAGCTCCACAGCAGAAGCTCTGCTTCAAGAGGAGTTGCTCCCTGTAACATTGACATCAATTCTTTATCTGTATTTATTGAAATGCATTGAAAACACAATATTTTACACACCAGCATCAACACAAATCTTGTTCTCTCAGAGTGCAGCACTGACCACCACAGAAATCTTTTCACTGGAGTGGGCAGGCCAAGGTGAGTTCCCCAAACCATCCACCTAGCTCATTTTATCTGTGTTTTTGGGATGGCTTGTTCCTGTCTTATTTCAGAATGAATGCTAATCCAGGACACAAATCGATGTGAAATCCCAGAGCCAGAGCTGTGTGTTTGCTGAGAGATTCCTGGAGGAGGGCTTGGGACAGGGGGAAAGGGGAGGTGGAATTCCTGCCGAGCCAGGTGGAGCAGGGAGATTTCACCAATTTTCCTCTCCTCCTCATTGCCCGCTTCTTCTCCTCCTGAAGAACAGTTCAGTTCCAGCAATGCATTTTTTTAGTGGCTGGCCTACTTTCTCAGGAGTGCTGGGCTGCAGGGACAGCCCTGCCTGCTGCTCCTCAGCCCTGCTTCATCCACCACCTACCTCATCCTCCCCGGCCTGCCCATTCCTTTCCCCACACTAAAGGAACCTGTCCATGGCTCACCTGGGCTGCAAAGGAGCTGCCATGCAAAGCAGAGCCCGAGCTACCCCTGCTCCTGGGCTTTGCAGGGCCATTTCTTTATTAATTTAATACCTCTGCGCTCAGCTGTGCTGCGGAATTCAGGATTGATTCCTACACTGATTTCCACAATATGATTTACATAGGAGCTGAGTGTAAATTTAAAATAATTTGGACTGAATGATCCTTACTAGAATGGATGGCCTCAAGAAAAGGATGGAAAATAAAAGCAGCTTTAGTCAGAATCTAAGCAATTTGCTGCCAAATACAAGCAGCATTTCCCCAGATTATAATTTACACTGTATTAACTGTCAAGAGTACTTTTGAGAAATATAGATAACAATTCAGATGCAATCGATAGGGAGTGACAGTTGATTTTAAAGCTTAATGCAAGACAAGAAAGAAATGACTGGGGTATCAGCTCTGGAAGAATAAATTTGTTTTGTATT
>WAAE01004290.1:873626-891126 GCA_013400495.1 Nicator chloris
AAAAATAGGCTGCAAGCAGGCGTGGAAAACGTCAGCTTCTGCAGGCATCCATGCTCTAACGAGCCAAAGATGTCAGCCTCTTGTAGTGTCCACTCTGGAGCAAGCAGAGAATACAGGGAGCTAATGAAAGGGGGATTAGGGAACGGTTTCCACCGCACAAATAGAAATAAACCAGTTTGGAAATACTGGGGGGAAATATTGGTGGGTTTTCTAGCCGTGGGGTTCTTAGGGAGGGTTGTTCAAGCAGCTGCAAAAAAAAAAAAATATCACATGGGAAAACGTGTTTACAAATTTAGGCTGTAGGTTGAATTAACCCACTTAATTCTGGGAGTTTAACTAGGATATAAGACAGGTAAATTTTGCCATATTTAGCTCGATTTCCTCTGTAGAAGCATAATGCCAGAGGAATAGTTGGGATGTACTGAATTTAAACCAAAAAAAAAAAAAAAAAGAGGAAAAGGAAAGTGAGCACTGTAGAAAAGATGCTACAGTGTTTATACTATCTGTTTATTTATACTAATAAAACGCTGGTATTATTTAAGGATATTTCTAAAATATTCACAGAAGCTTTCACTAAGCTACCCATTTTCCAAAGGTTTCATACTGAAAGTGTACTGAAATCGCAGAAAACGCCTTTTTAACGTGTTCCACAGAAACCAGGCAGTCTTTGAAGGAGTGGCCCACGACAAAACCTGTGCTCGCAGGGATGCTACAGCTCAGCCTGCTCGGCTTTGGTACCCCCACCCAGACGGGATGTGAGGGTCACCGGGACGCCTCGTGCCCGCAGCCCCGTGAGCCCTGAGCCGGGAGAGCAGCCAGGGATGTGTTTTCCCGGGAACATTCGCTCTGTGCCCGGCTGGGGCTGTCGGTTTTAGGGCAGAGCCCTGTCAGCGCCGCGGCTGCGGCGAGCGCTGCTCCTGCCACAAAGCAGCCGGGCGGCAGCGCTGCCTGCCGTCACCCACGGCGGAGCCCAAATCTGCCCCAAACCACGGCAGAACGGCGTCCTGCTATTCGCAGGAGGCGGCTTTTGGTCACTGGGAGGCATCGGGAGTGCGGCGAGCCCCGAGCGCCCCGCTCCCCCCAGCTCCCAGGGAAGGGCGAGATGACTTCAACACATGGCGGGGGTTAAAAATTACTAAGAAAAATTTCTTCAGCTTCCCTCGCTGCTATCAACAGTTTGGAATTTACACTCGCGCTTTACATCATTACCCCAGTCGTTCACAGCTTTTTAAGGCCGTAATGCAAACCACATGCAGAACCGGGCCCTCCCCGGCAGCCTGGGCTGGGTGGGATGGGAACGGGCGGGGAGGGGAAAACCAACAAACAGAGCTCTTGTCTACAAAGCACAACTCCACACATTTTTCATGCATTGTGGGCTCCTCCAGAAGCAGAAAGCTGTTTTAAAAAAAAAAATACCTGGCCCAAATGGAGCATTTGCTTGACATGATGGAAAAGTGAGTGCTATTTTCTGTTATATTGCCCCTATTCTACATCAACAAGAATATTTTTTTTTGCTGTTCCCAACTGATTTCACAGTCGTGAACTCCGTTTATGAATTATCTGACACATTTCTTGCAATTCTTCTGACAACAGTGCTCAGTGGAAATTTCAAGGCACCTCTCTTCTGACAAGTAGAAATATCAATATTTGAATAAATTGTGGATTTTAAACTTCTCACTCTGATGCACCACAGCAAGGAAGACTGAATTTTTCTTTTACTGGGTCTAATCCCCTTGAGCCTAAAGGAAGAAATCTGTATGCAGCGTTTCATTACAAGAAAGCTGTACTGAGTGACATTTGAAGCACACATCTAAGTCGACCTGATGAAGTTTACTTCCTTCAAACAACAAATAGCAGCTTTGTATTATTTCCCCTTCTTGGGGGAAAAAAAAGCAAAAGCATGATGTCTGAGCAAAAAGCCGAAATGTTGATTCACAAATTGACAGGCCAATCTTTAAACAAATGTGTTTCTTGGGGGAAAAATGCAGCTTTGTTCAAGCTGAGCATTTTTCTTGTGCCTGACAGAAGCATTCCGGGGCTGATTAGAAGGAACTTGTTAGGGCTCCGTCTCAGACACTCTGACTCCACTTTTTAACAAGCATGCAAAGAAAACAACATAAAGATAACAAAACATTGTCATTACCATCTATGGGCTCTATTTGGGACTTCTTTTTTTTCTTCTTTTTTTTTTGCCTTTTTTTTTTTAATTTTAATGCTTAGCCTCTGAAATTCCCTACAGCTCATCTTGCACCCAGCCCCGGCTGCGCGCGGCGTTTGGGGCTCTGTGCTCACCTCCCGCCCTCACCCCGGGAGCTGAGAGGCTCCTCCACGCTTCCCAACATCCTCCAAGGGCTCCAAGTGGGAGCAGCAGCGTGATCCTCATGCCAGAGCCCTCCCTGCCCGCCCACGAGCTCCGCTTGCCAGCTAATGGAGATCATCAAATCATTTTGATAATTCGCTTATCAAAGCTTCCAAACAGTCCCAGGGCTGTCCTCATGTTCCCTTTAACTCTTTGTCTGAAGGCTCTTGTGTGCCAAAAGCAGTTGAAAGGTCCCAGTTCATCCTCTTTCAGCCAGAAGAACAAGTTATGAGTCTCTTCTTGGTGGCTTTACCCACAAAAATCATCTTCTCCATGATAAAATAATCCTGGCTGAAATGCATTGGAAAATTTGTCTTAGCAAAGATATTTATCTTACAGGTCAGGTTGGACAGGGCTTGGAGCAATCTGAATGGTGGAAGGTGTCCCTGCCCGTGGCTGGGGGTGGAACTGGATGGTTTTTAAGGTTCCTTCCAACCCAAACCATTCTGGGATTCTGGGATTCTATGAAACAGGCAATAAATGCCACTTCCTTGGTTATGGGAGATGTGTGATGCCACCCTACTTACAGACCCCACTGTGCCTCCAAAGCTCCTAACAGCAGCAATCAAAGTGGTATCTAATCTGAGACAGCACAAGAGGGAACAGGTATGAAGATCTGGTTAGAAAGATTTGTCCCCAAGGGATACCCAGTACCAGCCCATGGACCAGGGGATACCGGGAGGACAAGGATGCCCCACAGGAGGAGCGTTAACATCAAGGAGAATGTTTGCTGAGACAGCCAAGAGGGCACACCTGGGGAAGTATTTTAATCCAGAATACTTCTCTGCAGTCAGGTGTTGCTTGGTTCACAGAGATGGAGGCAAGAAATCCATCCAAAAACGTTTGCAATGAAAGCGAAGAGTTTTGAGGAATTCTGGGACCGAGTGGGAGGGTGGATGGGCACATCCCAGAGTTGTGTTTGGTCCTGGGGTGCTGCAATGCAGCCTCGAGGGCAGGAGTGGTCAAAGACGGGCAGGACCTCCCCAAGAATGTCTCAAAGAACAGAATGTGCCCAAATGTCAGCCCTGGTCCAACCTCAGTGGAAACCTCTCCTCCCTCCACCTGAAACCTCCCGACACAACTGCAGAGTTCGTGGAAATACCTGAACTGTAAAACCAAGGTTCAGGTAAAAAAAAAACGTAGCTCATGTCTTCTGCCTGACTATTGGCAGGGGCATTTCCTGGTGGCCCAGGGCAGATCCTTGGTGCCTCTGCTGATGAGAAATGATGCTGTGGGGAATTTCTCACCGTGTCAGAGACAGACCTCGGTGTTCTCTTCTTGTTCAGTCCCTGAAGTGGCACAGGGCCAGCCTGACACTGCTGTAGCTCTGCAGATGGAAGGTAATCTTTTACCAAAAAAAACCCCAAGCCCCGAGTGTTTCACATCTGCAATTATTACTTTTCTAAATTTAAGAAGAAAACACAAACCAATGCCCGTGTATGGCTCAAAAATTCCCAAACCTCTTGGATTTGTTTGTCTGCCACTAATTCTTATTTTCACTGTCCTGTAGCTGATCTGATCTCAGTTCTGCAGTTCTGTAGGAAAGATTTGATAAACCACTGGTGTTCTGCACATCCCTCTCTTCCCCTCAGGAACACTCTTGAACATCTCTGATAACTTCAAGCCAGGGTAGAACATTTTGAGTCACGCGCTTGCAATTTATACCATCAACCTGCAGATTTTGTTTTCCCTTTACATTTCTGCCAGATTTCCATTAAGATTTATGCTACTGAAAAATATTGCTGCTTTCAAGCTCTGTATTCAGCTATTCACACTTTCATTTATAAATATAATGCAAATTATCATGGGTTTTTTCCTCAAATTGGGGAACGTCTTCTCGTTGCTTATTTTTACCTTTTCATTTCTGATCTCCCCTTTCTCCCCAGAAGTGAGGAGGAAAAGCTTCTCCACTCATGATGGGAATGGGACCAAGATCCCTGGAAGAGATATTTCATGGCAAAATCTCTTTTATCCACTCTGAACCCTGCGCTGAGGAAAAGGAACAATCCAGCTCACTCAAATCACCTTGAGAACAAGAAAATAGCTGAGCAAGCCTGCCCTGCCCAGCCAAGCCACAGGGCTCAATTCCAAGTGAAGACAGGTCTGGTTTTGGAGACTTCTGAAGAAATGTGACCAGAATTTGCTTTGGAGGGGAAAACAAAAAGGGTAATTGAAGTCAGAAATGGGGCTTTTTTTTCCTCTCCTTATGAAAGACAGTAAAACTAGTGTAAAATCAGTGTAACTTAATTGACTTTCCAATGCTAATTTATGCTAATGGAGGTTCTGGTCCATAGTTTTCACCTGGGAACTCAATAGCAATGAGTGATGGCTCCAATTAGTCATTATAATTGTGAGTTGCTAAAGCTAATATTAGTAGAACTGCATGACATTCCGGGTTTCTCCCCAAACTTTTCCAATAATAAGCCCTGTTCCACACAGCTGGATCAGGTTCAGCTGCAAATGGGTCTCAGTTGGGGGTTTTGGGTCATCTCTGAGCAGATGCAGAAGGGTTTCCTTCACCAAAAGCCTCTGGTGGGTGCCCACAGGTGCCACAACTGGAATATTTGGTGGTTGATCCCCCATTAGGCAGCTTTAATATCCAATATATATAAAAAACTGGCAATTTTACCTGAAGAGATCAATGCTGGATAACCAATCCAAGTTCTTTAATCTGCACCTGCACACAACCAACAACTTTGGCTCTGATGTTTTGGGTTGGGCACGAGGAGCACTTTTGTCTGTCAGACACAGTCCTACCTCTCAAGGTTTGCCAGGAGGGCCCCTGACCTCTCATGGGGAATTGCAGTGCCTCTGATTCCCTGGAACAACTTCAAATTTGTGTTTGGACAACGCTCTCAGGCACAGGGTGGGATTGTTGGGGTGTCCTGTGCAGGCCCACGAGTTGGACTCCACGATCCTGATGGGTCCCTTCCCACAGCACATTCTGTGGTTCTAAATGCAGCAAATTAATTCAAATGCTTCTATTCAAATGAACACAAATGGATGATCTTTCTGGCATTTTCCTCTCCTGCTTAGCTGGATATGAAATTTCCCATCACCCAGAAACGCTCACGCTCTGTGAATGGAAAGTTTCACTGATGGAAAGTTTCAAACCCAGAACACTCAAACATCTCCCCAAGGCCGGGTTTAAGAGAGGAGGAAATTCAGCAGATGGGTAAGGAACAGGTGGGAATGTTGGCACCTCATCCCAGGCAGGATTCCTGGGGCAGATAAATGGCTCTCGGTATCTCCAGGACTCGCAGTGAAGAAGCTGATAATGGTTTGATGACAGCCATGAGATACGGTTTGCAACCTCAGCTTCTCCAGCTCCCTTTCCTGGAGAGGGGTGGGATCCCTGCCACCTCCCCGTGCTCTGATCCAGCCTGGGTGCACTCCCAGCTGGGCATTGCTGGGCTGCAAGAGGAGATTTTGATGGGCTTTTCACACCAGGCTTCAAAAGAGGCCCAAAATAATCACTCGAATCCAAGTTTTTATTAAATAGAATTAAAACTTGGCTTATCTCTAACGGAGGGTTTTCTGGAAAGGTGCTTTTTTCCAGCTTGTTTACACTTTGAAGAGAGTTCCCTGCTTGCTATTTCTAGGAAATGTGGTTTCCTTTGACAAAAACAGATGGAAAATGTATGGAATGTATGCACTACCTGTAGGCATTTTTCATTTTGCTCAGAGCTCAGTGTTCCCACCATTCACCAACAACACAGGAATCATTGGTCCTGGAAGAGAGTTCTGCACCACAGTGGACAAAACAAATGGATTAATTTTGTCCTCAATGCAAGACTGTGAATTTATTTCACATTCCTACAAATGATCAGAGTCTTCAAGCCATCTACTCCACAGCAGCACCAGGCTGTGGTGTCAGTTCATGCTTTAGGCTCATCCTCTGCCCTTCACCTGTGGTGAAGATTTGTAAAGGACACCAGAACAGCTCCACCTCTAAATTACAGGGGTCTCTCTTCGTTGAAATAAAAATAAAAAGCTGAAACCAGAATGTAGAATCTCAATTAATTAACCATGCCTTTGGACATGAGAGGTGATCATTGCTGTAGAACAGATCTGCAGAGAATCCCAGAAGAATTTGGTTTGGAGGGGACCCCAAAGCCCACCCAGTGCCACCCCTGCCATGGCAGGGACACCTCCCACTGTCCCAGGCTGCTCCAGCCCCAATGTCCAGCCTGGCCTTGGGCACTGCCAGGGATCCAGGGGCAGCCACAGCTGCTCTGGGCACCCTGTGCCAGGGCTGCCCACTCTGCCAGGGAACAATTCCTGCCCCAGATCCCATCCAGCCCTGCCCTCTGGCACTGGGAGCCATTCCCTGTGTCCCGTCCCTCCATCCCTTGTCCCCAGTCCCTCTGCAGCTCTCCTGGAGCCCCTTTAGGCCCTGGCAGGGGCTCTGAGCTCTCCCTGGAGCTTCTCCTCTCCAGGTGAGCCCCCCCAGCTCTCCCAGCCCGTTTCCATAGGAGAGGCAAAATCTGATTATTTAAGTTACAAAATAAGGACTGTGCAGAGTTTCTTATACAAAAGTTCATATCCCGTGGACTACAACAAAGAGTAATCTGAATATTTACTACAGGTCGAGTTAATGTATTAATACAAGAATAATAATAAAAAAATACAACTATTAATCTCAGAAATCATGATATTAATAATTCCAGTGGATCTGCTCTTTTTCCAGGCCAGAAAGATCCAACAGAGAGCACACCAACCTGTGTTACACACATAACTTATTTCCAGGCTATCCTGCATCTGCACTTTGATCCAGCAAAGAGAGAGGACCAGACTGCCCTTCTCAGAAAGCTTTGGAAAGCTTTGGAAAGCTTTTGTTTTGGAAAGAGTTGTGCTGGCTTCAGGGAAAAGAGTCCGTGGTGGGGGCTGGATGCTGAGGGCTCTCCGTGTTTAGGGGCACTCTGAAATTACCTAAGGCTTTCTCTAGGCTTGTTCCATTCTGTCAGAAGTATTTACGTTCCCAGAGAGCCGCAAGTCAGCTGTGGAAAATGCAGCAAGGAAATTCCTCGAGAAAGGACAAGAAAGGCTGACAAAATCAAGAGGAACAATTCTGGGCATCTGCCACAAGCCACTTGATTTGGAGAGGAACAAGAATGTTCCCTCTCCTGGCACTCTGGGACTGCAGGAGCTCTGCAGGAGAGGAGGAACAGCCAAGTGTTAAGGTTCTTCCTTTTTACAGAGGGCAATTTTATGTTGCTAGAAATAAAGATTTAATTTTTGTCCTCAAGGACTTTTTCCCTGGAAAGCTTTAACAATAAGGAAAGAGAAGGTTCTATTCTTAGCTTATTTTGGCAACTAATCCAATTAGCAACGGTAGTTGATTGGAGAGCCAACCAACTGAAATGAACTTGCCCATAAATCTTATCTTTTAATAACTCCAGCAACTTCCTTGCACTTATTTTTTTCACTGTCTATTTTAGAATTCATTGTTTCCTGGTTTGCTCCCAGTATTTGAGACCCCCTGCAGCTCTTTTTGGTCCTCCTCTCTGGCTGCTGGCACTGTGTGACATCAGTGTCACCTACTGGAGCAGGGCACTGAGCCGAGGGGGAGAAGAGATGGCCCAGGACCCTTTGGATGGGAACCACTCCAAGTCACCATTTCCTGCTCTCTTTCTCTGCAGTTTTTTGGTCTTTTCGTTCATTATGACTTTGCTGCCTCTCCCCTCTGCTTCTCCTCATCTCCTCTCTGCTTTTTTTTTTGTTGTTGTTGTCTTTATCCCAAATCCAGGCTCAATTTCTCTCCATCTGCACATCTTTCGTGAAAAGAACTATTTTCCAGTGTTGATCCTTCCTTAAAAGATGTCTGGCACCCCTTGTGTTGTCTTTCCTGTTCTTCCTGAACACTCAGAGTAAAGAACAAGGTGTCAGAGCACCTTCAGTATACCCTAAACGAGGGAGGAACTCATTAATTAGCTGGGAGAGTTTCCCTGGGAGCCAGAGCAGAGGAATGTGTTCCCACTGGGCTCTCCCACTCCAGCTTCAGACAGGATATGAGGTTCCCCAGCCTTATCACTCCCCTGCCATGAACAAAGAAATACCTGGTAAAATTTAGGGATCTTTTCTTTATTGGGAGCCCACAGCTAACTTTGATAATGTCTCTGCAGTGCATTTCAAAGTTTCCAAGCTGTGGGCATCCCATGGGCACAGGAAAACATTTCCAGGGGTTTCTTAAGGATGCAGAAAGTTCCATCAAGTGCCTTATTTTACACACTCTTGTATGTTTTGTGATTATGGAGCTAAAATTTTCTTTACGAGCCCGTTCCTCATGGAAATGAAATGAGTGATTAATTACAGATTCTTTCTAATCACCCCTCCCAAAACTTGTTGATAGTGCTAAGAACTGTGAAAAGGGTAAATCAGGAGCTGGAAAGGAAAAGGCTGCAGGGATCAGCAATCTGTGCAATCCTTGCCTGCCCCTCAGCCAGCCCCTCTGGCCAGGTCTGCTCACACCAGGCTTGGGGAGGGGATGGCAAATTCTGCAGGCTCATTTCTCACACTTTGTACATTCTGCTAAACTGAAGTCAACGACAGCTGGGGTTTGGGCAGAGAAAAAGCCATTGATGTACACAATGTATGTTCACTGCACATGATTACAGCAGGTACAACGTCCATAGGTCCTGCACAGAGCCTGGAAAGTCCGAGCCTCCACTCCTCCTGTGCAGCCCCCACAGAGAGACTTCCCTGCTCGATTCCCTGCTCCTCGGTGCCTCCATTTCCCACTAAAGCTGGGACATTTCTGTGACAAGGACACTGCTGCAGACCCACAGTGGTCAGCAGCCCTGTGAGACAGCCCAGGGAGAAATTGGGGTGGGGTTTTTTTTGAATAACACTGAGTAACTAAAGCATGAGGACCACACACTGAACAACGAGGGGGAAAACACAGAGCAGAGCTGAATGAGGTGGGGATTGTATGGGGGGGAAAATCCTGTTTCTGATTATGGAACACAGCCCAAGATCCTCATGGGTATGCACAGGGAGCCCAACCAAAGCTTGCAGCAGTTCCCTTTATTGCAGCACCTTTAATTCTAAATGCTTGTCTTTGCCACCTGAAGGGTGTTCTTTGCCTGTAATTGTTTGTGTGCTAAAGAGAAGCAGCCGAGAGAAAGTAGGCCCATTAGTAAATGAGGAAAGGAAAAAGATTAATGACAATTCAGAAATAACTAGAACTGATTTGACACTGGGGATCTGCCCCAGTTACAGCCTTCAGGGCCAGTCACCAGCACTCCAGCAGCAGCACAAACCCAGAAAGCAAAGCAGGAGCTCTGCTGCCACTGGCATCAACCCTCTAGAAATCAAATAATTCATTTCTTAATTTCTGTGTGTGTTTTGTCAGCCAAATTTTGCGGGTTGGGGTTTGAAGCAGGGTTTATCAGTGCTCATTAGTGCCTGAAATTCTCTCTGGGGTCACTACAACCCTTAAAAATGAGGAAGTTTTACTTTTTGTGGGAGTTAGTAAAAAATGGAGGTATAAAGAGCTATTAAAAGGTAATGTATAGTGCCTGGCCAGTATGGACATGAATGCCATATGCATTATTTAGTAAATTGGACGGGCAGCCAATGGCTGCCTTAGAAATAATGAAGTGTGGTGATGGTAGGAAAATTAGCAAAAGGTGAAAAAGTTGATTCTTGCTGATGGATGCAAACAGCAAAGCAGGTGTTGGGTTGGCTCAGTGACAAATGAGGGGGGTCTGCAAGAAATATCTGAAGGAAGCCAAAGCAGCAGAGGCTTCATGGTGAGGTGAGTGTGTGCTACAGCAGAGGGAGAAGAGAGAAAATGAGGGGAAAATACAGAAAAATATACAGGAAAATCATAGACTCATGGAATCACTGAGGTCGGAAAAGTCCACACATAAACCTGACAGTGCCAAGGCCACAAGTAACCCTTGTCCCCAGGAGCCACATCTACACAGCTTTGCAAGCCCTGCAGTGGCCTGGGTGGGACTGGCCAGGCTGGGAGCAGCCACGGGGGAGAGGAGCCCCTGAAACCCCTCAGGCAGGCCCAGGGGGGGACATGGGGCTGTGGCTGGGTGGGGGCACAGGGCTGGGTGTGCCAGGGCTGGGTGACAGGACACAGGACCTGGGCCAGTGGGAGGTGTCCCAGCCATGGTCCTGCAAGGTCTCTTCCAACCCCAACCCTTGCAGGTTCTCTGTTGGTGTGAAAAGGTTGATACAAGTGCTGGGACCCATTTGCAGGGTTATGGGACAAGAGCTGTGTCCATCAGCAGTGATGTATTTATGGGAAAACCAGAAGGGTTGGGAAGGATCAGGGGTTTATGGTCTGAGTTCTGAAAAAAAACCTCCCAGTGAAGACAGACCCTGACATAAAATGTCAAAAAATATAATTAAGACGGAGAGTTAATGAGCAACACCAGCAGTTCAAGGACGTGGAAGAGGAGAAGGAGCAAATAAGACAGGAGAGAGCAGGCAGAAAGTTCAGCAGGGCTTTGAATTTGGGCTTTGCAATCCAGTGTTTTGGGTTTTTTGGGAACAACGTTGTCCAGAGCAGCTGTGGCTGCCCCTGGATCCCTGGCAGTGCCCAAGGCCAGGCTGGACACTGGGGCTGGAGCAGCCTGGGACACTGGGAGGTGTCCCTGCCATGGCAGGGGTGGCACTGGGGGGGATTTAATGTCCCTCCAACCCAAACCAGGCTGGGATTCTAAGATCCCCCTCCCTTCCAGAAGCAGCTCTGCAAGACCTGCCCTTCCTGCAGGTCCATGTGACACCAACCCTCCCAGTTTCCATTTTCCCAGGTGTCAGAGACAGAACCCTGCTCCAGGTGAGGCATCCACAACCTCTGCCCCCAGACCAAATGAGTCTTTTTGACACCATGGGAACAATGAGGAGGCCACTCCTGTGCCTGGGCTGATTTCCCCTGATCTGCATCGTGCTGTACCCAGCTGAGAGGCAGAGGGAAAGGCAAGGCAAACTCTTTGGAGGGATAAATACGGTGAGCAAACTGCAGAGGCTGTGAGAACATTTGTATTCCACGCCAGGGACAGGGCAGAGCCTCGGTGGCCCCTGTGGTCAGAGCAGGAGGGGAGCTGAGGTTCCTGCTGCCTTTTGAGCAGGAGAGGAAGATGGGGAGAAGGATAAAGAGGGGAGGATGCTGCAAGCCTGACAGCCAGGATAGGAATTCCTCCCTTTGCTGGAAGGAAAAGAAATCAAGCTGGGATTAAGGGAGAAGAATCTGTCTGTGGTTTGGGAATGATGCATTCAAAGGCAGCTCCTGCACGGTGACACGAGTGACAGAGCCCAGGAGTGGCACCAGTGGCCTCACCCCAAACTTCTGAAGCTGATGTTGGCTTTTGCTCATATTTAGTTCACTTCAGGGCAAACCTTCAGGAAGAGAGATTCCAAAGGGAGCCCCAGGCAGGTCTGCAGAGGAAAACAAGGCAGGGGACAGTGACAGAGATGGGACTCACTGGACAGGCTGGGAGTTGAGGCTCTTGGGTGAAGAAGGACACACACAGAAAGGAGGAAAGGGGACAAAACCCAGGCAGAACTGGGTGAACAGCAAGGAAGGAAAGGACAAGAGCACAGAAGATAAAATTCCAAGGCCTAAGGAAGGAAAAATTCCTTAGGAGAATCTTATGACTGACCAGGTAAGAATGAGAAGAAGTCAGATGACCAAGGTGATAAAGTCAAAAAACTGCTACAGTGTTAACAGTGGAACAAAGATAACAAAATCCAGAGTGGAGGAGGAGAATGGATGGGAAAACACTGAATCAGAGGAATTCTGGGCAGAAGAGGAACTGGAGAGTGAGGGAGTCTGGTCAGAGCCAAGGTCAGAGGGGGTCACCTGCAGCAGAGGCTCTGGGGCTGGCAGGTGCTTTGCAAGAGCTTTTTTAAAAGTGCATTAAAAAATAAGAAATGAAGAAAAGAGAGAACACAGTTGGACAAAATGAAGGGAAGAAACAGCAGGAAGCAGAAAAAACCCAAAGCAAGGAATAAATAAACACAGAACCCAGGGCTCCAGCCCTGCCGAGGGAAGAGGCCTGGGCAGACATTAGGGAGCACTATTTTCCTGTCCAAAACTCCTGCACTTATCATACCATTAGAAATGTAATTTCTTAGGCTGGATATAACTCTGTAATGCAGCAAAATACGATTTGAGGGCTGGATTGAATGCTGAGATTTCTAATTGCAGCGCAGTTAGCCTGAGAACTGCAGCCAGCAGGACATTTCCATCCCTGCTTTCCTGCAGAAAACCCCACACAGGAGTTTCACAAAGCCCTTTTTGGGCTTTCCAAAGACTCCCACCCTGTTGCCTTTGGCACTGAACCCCAGCAGGGTCCCCTGGTGCCCATCCCAGCAGGGTGGGGACACAGGAGCTGCTGCAGGTCTGAGAGTGCCACTCAAGGAGCCACAAACCCTTTTTAAGAATAAACAGGGTTTTGACAGCACCTGTTCTTCACAAGTCACACACCACTAAAGACCTGAGGGTTCCTACACTGCAAGGTGACAAAATCGTGGTAGGTAAAAAATATGAACCCGTAGAAGGAGAAATAATCCTAAAAATATAAAGGTAACCCTAAAAAACTAAAGATAAATTAACCCTCACAGTTTTGTGACTCTCAATAATTGTGACTCAGCAAAAGTGTGGGACAAATCCCAGGGTTTGAATGTCATATTGTTCCCCTTGTTGAAATTTATTTATTTATTTTTTACACGAAACAGAGAAAAATAAACCCCCTCCTCCTGGGAAGGCTGCCCTAAACGGCCCTGATTTCCATGCATGCCACCCTGATGACTTCACTGGGTCTCTGCAGTTGGGATTCAAGAGGTGTGACTAAAAGCAGAGCTTTCAGGGGGTTTTGGTACAACTTCCCCAGCCCCAAGCCAAGAATCCCTCCCGGTTTGGGGAGCAGTTAGAAAGATCTCCCACCTTGCAGCCCTCACCTCCAGCCCAGCCAACACCCCAGCACACTTAGCCTGCCCCTTTTTTTTCCAATTTCAGCATGTTCAGTGTACCAATAATGCTCTGATGCATTTCACTCTTGACTGCATACAGTGAGATTGCTAATCAGGATTACTCGATTCAGTCAACACTGATTTCAATAAAAAGACAAAAAAAAATTATCATAAATATAGAGAAAGTGCTGGCGGCAGTGACAGGTGATTAAAATCTCATTCACTTGGAATCAGCCTGATTCATGGTAGTCGAATAGAGGAAGTCTTCATATCAGCAGCAGATGATTATTATCTCACTCACTCCAAGTCACTTCTGATTGCACATGCACACACAAACTGGCACAAAGTAGATTCATGAACAACAAATCATCATGCAGGGGTCTGACCTCCTTAAAATGAGGCTTTGTATAATAATTCTTCAGAAACAAGCAGATATAGGGGGGATAATGCTAATTTACGGAGTAGGCATGACAAGCAAGCTCACATTAAACACCCAGTGTGGAGAGGAAGCAAGGAGATGCCAATAAATTCTCAGCATTGAGCTGAAATACCCAAGATTAATTGATTTAAAGCGCTGTTTTCATCTGTTTGAACACAATTCCAAACATGAAAATGAAGCATTCAAAGTACTGCTTCAAACAAACAAACAAACAGTGAAAGAATCAAACAGCAGGATGTCCCAAAGTTTTAATTTGAGAAGTAAAACATCCCTCAAATATGATTTTCTTCATTTGTGAGCATGTCCCTGGCTACACTTTGAGAGCACAGATAAATTCAGTGCATTGGTGAATGTTTTTCCTGGGGTTTGGGTTGGATATCAGGAAAAGGTTCTTCCCCCAGAGGGCTGAGCCTATTCCTCAAGGAGTAACACCTACACCTTACACAGGGCACAGATAATGCATTAATTAGAGACTAAACATGCCAGTGGCAGGGCTCTTTTCTTCAAACAACACAAACTCACACCAAGGAACTCCAGTCAGGCAGCAGGAAGTGACATCTTCAAAATATGTCCAACTTCCTGAGTAAAACAATGTATTGTCCTGCCACCACTAACTGAGAACAGTTTTAGGTAAATCTATATTATCTGCTTGTGCTTAAACCCCTTCAAATCTCAAAAAAGAGTGAATTAATGACCATTCATTAGTGCACTCTCCCCTGGCTCCATAAGATGTGAAGAGTCCTCTCAGACCTACAGTACAACAGCAAGTGTTGGGGCAGAAAAAGCTTCTGCAGAACGAAGTTAAACAATTACAGGTTTTCCTGCTGGTTTGAAAGAGGGGGTTTTTTCCAGACTGACAGTGCAATCAAAGCCAGTAGCAGTGGCAGTGTCAAAGTGCAAGTCAATAGCTTGGTCAGATGTTGTCTCACAGAAATGAGGAACAGCAGTGGAGGGCCAGGGAAGCCTCCCTCGGACCCCAGCCCTTCCAGCCTGGTGGATCCGTGGGCAGAAGGCAAGGCAAGGCGTCATTTAGCACGGCCATGGCTCGTAAAACCAACCTGTTGAAGGGTGCAGAAAGGGAGAACTTTGGGGTGGCCAGCAGTAAAATCCCGTTGCAGCCATCTGGGTTGTGTCAGGCTGCCAGAGGGGAGCTGGGCAGGGAAGGAAGTGACCCAGTAGCCCCAACACTGGGGAGAGATAATGCTCAATTCCCTGCAGTGTCTGCATCTGATAACCCAATTATCCCCAGTCTATTTTTTCAAGGTCTCTTTGAACCTGTGACCCACTACAAACAAAATGTATTTGTGTTGTTCTTAACTGCTAAACTCTGAAACAACAAAGGGCTTGGGGAAGAGTTGCCAACTTGTGTATTTCCTCAAGGCCTCCAACAATCACATTTCCATCAATCCAGTGCATTATTTTCAAACGGGGGTATTTTTTTGATCTGGAAGAAGTTGCATGGCAAAAGTGATTTAAATACACTGTTCAGGATTAAACTCCCTCTGACCAAGCAGAAATGAACGAAGCCAGGAAACACTCTGCTAAAGCATTTAACGAAAGTTAAAAGTGACACTTGTTATGCAGCAAATGTCAGTCCAGCTGCTCTTGTTATTTATTAAACAGCACTTTTATTTTGGAGAAACACATCAACTTGGCTAACTGCTTCCTGGTACAATTTATTCCAGTCATACATATACATATATATGTATATATAAACACCATTTTCTTCTGGAGGGGACTGTTTCTGCCTGGGAAGAAGTCAACACTTCTCCAAGGTTGCTCTTACAGCAACTACAGACACCAGGACTTGCTCTTACATTTCTTCATCTATTATCCTATCTCCTCCTTTGTCTTTTTGAGTCTGAACTGGGATCTCTACACTTGTGTGCCACGCTGTCAGCTGGAGGAATCCACGTCTTAAAGACTGGAACACATCGATTTTATACCTGCAGGCAATTAAGGCTGGGATTATTTGGGAGCTCAGATGATGTCATGCCAAGCCAGAAGCATCTTTCTACAACCAGAACCCAGGAGAGCCAAGTAATCTGAAAATTATACCACAGGAATCATAGGTAATCAGGAGGGTTGTTTATCACAAGAGGGCAAATTAAGGGAGAGCTCTTTCTGCTGAGTGGGAGCTCTCCTGAAACCACAGAAAAACACAATAAAACCCCCAAGGTTGAACCAATGGTGCAACGTGGCTGACAGGCAAAGAGCTGTGGCAGAGAGACCACAACGAGGAGTTACAATGGTTTGTAAATCAAAATTATTCTGGAGTTTAAATGCCACCTAAAGGAGGTCTGGGGATGCTGGTGGGGCACAGACACCCCTTGGTGTAAATGAGATTGAAAATCTCCTGAGGGGCTGCACTTCCCTGCACGACCCAGGCACGCATGGAATGACCCACACAGACTTGTAGCCCACAGAATAAAATTTCCTATCACCTTCAGGAGCCGGATCAATTGTTAATGCTACCATATGTTCAGGCATATTCTGTTACATTACTGTCTTCGGAAAAGCTCGGGGAATAGGAGGGAATGTGTGAAAACATCCATGCTGTGCCAGTAAGTAGTTATTTTATGTTTGTAATTTTAGTTTTACTGACTTTGGGCCTAATCCAGTACGGGGAGGCACAGCTCTCCTTCGTTAGGGCCCTGGGAGGGGTTTTGGGGCTATGGGGGCTGGTTGGTGTGGAGGGAACCCAGCACTCCCTGGGGGATGTGCATGTCCCAGGGGGATGGAGGGTGACCAGAAGCCTGTAGGGGTGGCAGGGCTGGTGGGACACACAACACCCTGGGGCTCTGCTGGGGGCCTCCCCAGGCTGTCCTGAACACACAGCTCCTCTCAGAGCAGAATTTTGGACGTGGTCCCAGCGAGCTTGACCAACAACATCAGAGGAGACCCCAAGTGATGCCTCCAAAGGTTGTCTCATGTCAAACAATACTGCATTATTGCCCATCCAGGGGTGTGTCTGTGGATGCACACGTTACAGCACCAGCGTTGGAACAGGATGGGTTTTAAGGTCGTTCCAAACCAAAGCACTCCACGATTCTCTGACAACCAGATGCAGGACTGATGGTGGACATGCACAGGTAGGAACCCACCCCGTGGGTGTCCACAAGTCACATCAGCTGGGGACAGTCAGCCTGGCCACCTTGGCAGGGCAGACCAGCCCAGCACTGCCCACCAGTGCATCCTCCAACAGCCACAGCACAGATACAGCTGCCTTCTCCCAGGAAATGCTCTGGGTCCCACCAGGCTGCAGACTGGATGGGATTTAAGGTGCCTTTCAACACAAATTATTCCATGGTTCTATCACCAACACTTGGAAGTGATGGAGGAGAAAATGAAATTCCACAGCCGTGGGCTCCCCCTGACCACGTGAAGGCAAAGTGTTGGAAAAGCTGCTCTCCAAAGGTCTCAAAGATGGTACATGAGGTAATTAATGTTACTTTTCCTGTGGTTTGGGTGCCAGGGAGCTGATGTGCACAGGAAGGACAGCAGGGAAAGCCACACAAGCACAACTGGCTGAATCATCCTCTAGAGCAGGAGAGGTGGAAGTCACGCTTAGGTCACTTCCCAGAGAGCAGAAAACTTGCACACACAAAAGCAAAATAGCAGGTAATGAGATAAAGTGATTAAATGTGAGATGCCTTTAATACCTTAACTCTTTCTGAGCCCAGGTCAAGTGCAGTGGTTTATATGGCCATGTTTCTGCATCCTCAGCTTTAGAAAATGAGTAAGATCAGTGGCAACACCACTGTCTTCAC
>WAAE01004290.1:896126-903626 GCA_013400495.1 Nicator chloris
GTGGTTTGGAAAACAGACACAGATAAAATTACAGCAGTCAGTCACTAAAAAGGAGGGTGCTGAAGGAAACTCCAAGAGTTAATGCTGCTAAAGAAAAGATGGATCTGTTCCAGCACCTGGATACACAGAGGATGAGAATGTAGGAACAAAACCCAGAGAAAAACTCAAGGTGGCTACAAATCAAAGAAGGCAAAATTGTCCTTGGATTTCTGGAAGTAGTGGAAGCAGGAAACTCCCGCACCAAACCCAGAGTTATTCAGGATTATAGAATAAAATAAAATTTAAAAAAGAAAGAGAGAAAAGTAATCTCTAGAGGTATCGATGGCATAATTCACAGAGAGCAGGCACTACCCAAGCCAGGACATCTTCCCAGGTCAAAAATCAACCTCCAATGGAAAGAATCAAAGTTTTGGTGGTGCTTTTTCCTATCACTGACTACCCTTCATCCCTGTGCAGCCCACTGACCAGCAGACATCCAGCCACGACCACCCTGGGAAGCAGTGGGAGGCTGGAGCAGAACTCTGGGCTTGCTCCCTAAATCTCTTTGTACCTCCAGCTACTGAAGTGCTTGTTTCCAACAGGACAGCCCCACTGCACTCCCCCTGATGGATCCCTCCATGGCTTAATAAGCCTGTTTGGATTAGCACAGGCAGCTCGCTGCCCACCAGCATCTCGTGAAGCACAGAAGAACTGCACAAACATAAAGAGGAAATCCTAATCAAATTTGGATTGGTAAAGAGCATTCCTGACAATCCACACAATACCAAGACCAATTCAATTTTGTTGGTTGTTATTCAAAAGAAAGGCCACTCACATCTCTCCTTTGTGCATTAATAACCTCACTTCAACAGGAGGATTGGGATTTTTTTGTCCAGATTGGGGTTTTTGATAGGGCTCGTTGTCTGCTTTACAGCTAAACTGAAGGTTCTGTGCAGCCACGGGGCCAGGGAGCAAACCAAGTGTGTGGTGAAGATTTTCAGCGGTGAATTCACCTTTCAAATGAGAACACCACACCCTCCATCCTGTCAAATTGACTTCTTCTCCTGCACATGTCTCAGGAAAATGAGCTTATCCCAGAAGTGAGGCTGGACCTTTGCTTTTTAATAACTCCTTCAGCTTCCAGGTTAATTTTTGTTCTGCTATTCTTCCAACCTTTTTTCTTCCTTAGAAACTTTTACCAAGTGCAGCGGGAATTTGACATGGAAACCCTTGTTTGTATTGCTACTTTCCCAAAGCCTCCTTAAACACTGCTGGAGCTTAGGCCAGGTTTCTTTATTTCCTTTTCTATTTCTTTATCATTAAGGCCAAGGAGTTTTGAGCGAGCAGGATCCCGCTAATCGCTTGCCCCAGCCCCCATGGCTTTGTTTCTGTCAAAATAGCTCCTTTCAGCGGCTGCAGAGCGAGCTGTCTGGGCAAATGAACTGCTCTTTCTCACCAGATGTGTAACCGTGTTTCGTCTTTCACGAGAGACAAGCTGGAGCCGACTCCTTCCGCTAGCTGGGCCTATGCTACATGTCTTACAACAACACAAATGTAAGCCCCTTCCTTTCCACACATGTTAAACTCATTTCCTAGTGAATTATTGGGAAAACACGGCGCTATCCTCGCCGCCGCCGCGCGCGGATGCCGCAGTTTGCTCCCCACGCCCCTGGCACGGGCGCCACGCCACCGTGGGCTCCGTGTCATTTTGCTGCCTGTGAAACTTTTTATCTTGCTCAAAGTGTGACAGAATTTTTTAATCATTATCATTATTATTTATTAGGTTTGTTTTTTTTTTAATTTACCTCCAGCCCCGCCACCTGGAATTCTCCAAACCCTGTGGAACAAACACCTTCCCTTTCTCCCGAACAAACGCTGTTTACACTCTGGATATTTTCCATCTTGGAGAAATAAGGAGAGTTTGTTCAATAGCAAAATAAAACCTAGAACGGAGCCAGCTATGTTCTGTTAGAGCTGAGCTGATACACCGAGGAACCAGCAAGTTTTCCTCGGCTTAAAACATTAAAGAACCAAAACAGTTAACAGCAAACTCACATCTCGTAAAGCCCAGAGTGCCCCTCAGCCTGTAAAATTCCCCAGCTCCAGCTTTTTTTTTTTTTCCAGTTACATCTTTATTTTAACAGGGCATTAATAATGCCAGTATAAGGTTGTGTTGTACAGGTTTGACCACAACCGTTTTTTGCGAGATTTGCTGTGAAGATAAACAACCCGGCGGAGCTGCTCGGCTGGCAGCGGGACCCGCGTGAATGGCTCTCATTTTCCTGAGCTCCGCCGGGGCTGCCAAGCGCAGGTTGAGCTCCCGCGTCCCCTTCCCCTCGCCCCGCATGTCAATCACCCCCTGGCATCCCCGGTGACAATTTCCATCCTCCCAGCCTGGAATTTTCACCTCCTCCAGGCCGGCAAAGCACTCCGTCCTCAGCCCTGCGGGTAACCCAACACCGGGGCTGCTCCTGCGCCCGGCCCCCCGAAATCTCTCTGCGTTAGCAACGGAGCCTTATTAAAGCCGTTTCTACCACTTTGTGTTTCACAGGTTGTTTTTTTTAATTATCTGCTGTCTGAGAGTAATTATTTACTTCCTGGAAGCTCACGTACCAGAACTCTGAGTTTGAAAGATTTTTCCATAACCTAATCCAATTCATCAAAGGCATCCTAACAAAATTACAGGCTCTGGCAGTATCTTTGCTTTTCACCTGATAAGGCTGCAGCAGAAGCCCGGGATGGTTTGTATCAGGGTCCCTCCTGGAGTATAGTTTTTGACAGCTTTGCTTGAATCCCTTCCCCCCCTTTTCCTCTCTCACAAAAGCACGGGATTTTATTATTCCCTCCTCCTAGAGCCAGGAGGGGCTTCAAATAATCAAGTATTAGACAGGAGGGGGAAGCGGTGCAGGAGCCTCACCCAGCACGTTTGGGATTTCCTGGGGAACAATGCTCTGGGAGCATCCCAGCTATTCCCACAATTTCCTGGGCTGCGGGTTGTGCTCCGGTTCGGAGCAGGGAATTACGAGGGAGCGATGTAAATGCCGTGACTCAGATGACCCGAGGGAAAGAAAGCAAAAAGGGAGGAGGAAACACGTCCGAAGTCCTGGTTCTGGGGCGTGGGGGAGCTCGGAGGGGCTGAATTACAGAGATGACTTTGATTTGCCATTTTTTGCTCTGTTTTTATGTATGTTTGAAGCCCCGGCGTGTGCCGTGTCCTCGTTTGAACAGGTGAGAGGTGCTCGTACCTGCGCGCCTCAAACCCCAATCCAGCTGCCCCTGTCTGCAAACGGATCCCTCGCAGCTAAACCCATTAATCTACAATAAACCACCTTCTTAAGGAGAAAAAAAAATCAATGTCGGGCTCCTGATGGCAATTTTTTCCAGAACTGGTTACCCAGGAAAGTCGTAATTTTTTAATATACTCTGAACTTGGTAGCACCAATAGGACGCTGAAAGCAAAAGAGCAGCTGAGCTATTTTAAGGTCTGTTCTTCCAGCAGTTTGGTGCACACCTTAAAGAAAAATAAGAATTAGAAAAAAAAAAAATGACACCAGACTGCTCTGTTTTCATTGCATTATGCAGATGAAATGACAAGTTGTCATTTAAGAAGTTAATAAACAGTCACCATTTTGCAGGTTATCCAAATGCTACTGAATAGAAAACCTTGGATCCCTAAATGATGTGTAATTAAAATTATTTTAAAAATCCTCCTTGACAGGCCAGGGCTTAGCCAAAATGTAAATGACATTAAAGAAGACAATGAATTTAATTTTATTTAATGTCCCTTTTTGCAGATCCTCATTTACATAGCATTTTTAACAAAAGCGTTGACCTTATAAATGCTGGCATTTGTACAGCTTCTGCAGAGTTGGATTTAATCATGCTTTCGCAAAGCCATAAGGGAAAAAGCTTTAAGTTCTCTGGTTGGATATGGAGTAGGAATAAAAACATTGGGACTGGTCAAATGTTTATCCTCCTTGCTTCTGAAAACAACCTGACAAGAAGATGTAAAGGTCTAGGGAATAACCCATTGCTGTTTGTAAGGCTTGGTAATAATCATACATAATCGTTTGGAAATATAGCTAATAAAAAATATAATGAGTGTTCAGCAAAATCGGCATTAGGCCCAAATTACATGATATTAATACTTGAACAGGTGCAGAAAGGCGCTTTAAATGAGGTAAATGAATAAAATGTCCCAGAGCACAACTGTGTGCACTGACAAAAAGTCAATCACATGAATAATTCAGCGGCCGGGACTGCCAGCAAAGGTCAGCGGCTCTCACCTTTGTGACGGGAAGTGAAAGGAAACGCTGCTGACGAAAAAAAAGCCCCCCTCGCCCTCCAGCCGCCGCCGCCACCCCGCCGAAGGTGTAAACTTGGAGCAGGGAGGAATTAAAGCGCTGCACCCGCGAGCCGGCAGGAAAAAAAAAAAAAGAAAAAAAAAATTTTAAAAAAATTAAATAAAAAAAAAACCAGCGTGAACAGCCAAGTCGTTTAAGGAAAATAATCTGAAATTACAGCCAGGGAAAGGTTAAGGGGGGTGGCTACCAGCAATGTCAATTATCTCCCAATTCTGAGGTCAGGCGAAAGGTATTTTAAGAGCCTACAGGACTGAAATTTTGTAACAGCTGTTAAATATGACAAAACTTTTTATTCCCCCAAACTACGGCTATTCCAAACTCCGTACGAAAGAAATGGGATAAGCAGATGTCTGGCTTCCATACAGGAAAGTAGGACACACTTGGAATGATAAGTCCCCTAAACTCTATAGAATAATGCCAGCTTTATTGGGGAGGGGGGTATTTACTGCCCACGGAGATGCCAGCGAGCAGTAGGGCTGTGATGGTACCATCTGGAAACCCTCTGCCGAGCAGGCGCTGGCCACGCTCTGCCAACGCTCCCGGCCCGGCCTGCCACCGCCACCGGCACCCCGCGCCACCCGCGGGACCCCCGGCCCGGCCTGCCACCGCCACCGGCACCCCGCGCCACCCGCGGGACCCCCGGCCCTCGGGGACACCCCCGGGAAGGCGGTGAGAAGTCAAGGGCTTGGCTCCGAGCAGGAATTTCCATCCCTCCGCAGTGAAATATCTGCTGGTGGCACGGAGGAATGGTCCTAGCCCGGAGTGTGGTTTTGGTTTAGCAGTTACAGCGGCATCCTGTAATCATTTACAGCCCTTGGAATGTATGGGTGAAATAGGAGAGATTTATCTGTTCATAGTTGTGATATGTAGACAATGGGTGTTCCTAATGAGGAACATCTGCTTTTGTGTTTTCCCAGAAAACATTATTCCACTATGAAAATGATACTCCCATCCTTTTCAGCAACACCGCAAAGAAAATATGGGCCTTTTCCTTTCTTTTATTTGCTTTTCTTTGGGTCAATCTAATTTCCCAGGGACACTTTTTCTGTGGCATCTTTTTACTGACTGCGCTGCAATTTACGGCGGGTTTGTTCTTTAACACGTGAGGTACTGTGCTGGAGGAACAGCCCCGAAATGCCAGCAGATACTTAAATGTGTACAGTAATAAAAGCCTCCCTGCTCAGCCATGCTCCGTGAGAAACATCCAGGCGACGTAAATAAAAATTCCCAGTGAATTAAAAGGTCGCAGAGGCTCCTGACACCAAAAACCGCTTCCAAGGCCTCGGGTTTGGCTTTTACATTTCCAGCCCACTGCAGGATTCAAACATAGAATTACACAAGTTTATTTAAAATATCAGCACTGCTAATAAATTATTACTCCTGAGGTGCATAAGGGGTTTTTTTTCCTTCTGTTTTTTGGTTTTTTTTCAGTGTCAGTGCATAAACAATTCCGACTATCACAGAGTCTCCTAGTGTGGGCTGGAAGAAACGGGTGGCCATAGATCTCAATTCAGGATTGAATTATTGGTTCATATCCTGAGGACAAATATGCCTTATCTGGTCAAAAGCTGCTAAATGTATCCAAAGGACAAAAGGATCTAGCGAAGCATATTGGATATAATTCTTTCCTTTTTTTTTTGAGCCAACTACCCAAGCGACTCCACTTCCTATGGGAAACTGTAAATTGACCCCCGAATGCGATGAGGAAGGCTTGTTCCGTGATGCTCAAGAGGGAAATGCAAGCCTGAAATCCAACCCTGACAACAAATTTAGGCACCAGACTCCAAGCACATGGGTCGAGCGAACGTAAATATCGGGGATTTCAAACCCACCTCAGTGGTTCCAGAGGGCCAGGGCTCCTCTGGAGCTTCCTCCTGGCCACACTTCCCTCCTACGTTTGCTGTGATTTGCTCGGAGCAAACATCACATCCCACAGTCCTTCAGAAACCCAGCTGGAGAGGCCGCTCCGGCCTCTGCCGAGCTCCAGATTCTCTGACATGAGAAGTGACAACTCTCTTTAGGAGGCTAAAATCCATGCCATCCCCATGAAGCCCAAATCTTGAAAATTCCTAATGCAGAAGGTGATTAAAATTGCCATAAAATTGTCCCATCTTTAAATTTAGAAGCACAGCAGATTTTTCATCAATAATTAAGATCACTAAAGCATTTATGCTAGGCATAAATGGAGTTTCAATCTTCCTTATTCAAATAAACATGATAAACCCATTAACCAAATGTTTTCTGGGGTTTTTTTATCTCTTCTCATGCTGCTGGAATATCAAATGATCCCATAGTTCTGATAGTTTGGGGGAGGTATAAAAGCACTGGTGTTGGGCAGCTTGGCTCAGTTTTGCCAGGATCACCCTTCACACGACTGATATAAATTATCTCACAGCAACTCCAGGATGTCATTATGGAAACATCATCAGAATCCCTAAAAAGGTGATGTTTGGCCACGTTTTAGCACGTGCAAGGACCACAAACATCAACTCCTCGTGCGTTTTGCAGTGGACACTCCAGAGGCATGAAAGGCTCCACAGCTCTGAATCAGAGTCCGACCGAGCACAGAAAAGCAAAATATTATTCTAATTTTCATTCCTGGTTAATTTTCCTCGCGTTCTGCTGCAGTCACACTTTAATGCAATTCACCATTTACATCTGCAAAAGTCACACATCTCTCCAAAAAGAACTCTGCACAATGAACATGCCCGTAATCCAATAATAAAAGCTGTAACACGCTGCCTTGCATTTACTACGCCGCCAAGATTCCTCCACTTCCAACTATTTTTTAGCCAATAAAGCAGAAATAAATCCAGCTCGCGAGGCAACAACCCAGCACGATATGATTTCCATAGCTAAAACACTAAAGACAAATATAATTATATTGATTTTTTTGTACTTGGACTTCTATAAAGTGGTGAACTTGTTCTCAATTGCCTGACACAATCCCAGAGTGATGGCAACAACTGGTCAGCCCTATTTGATTACTAATAAGAGAGATGTCCCTTCTGTCAGATACCTCACATTCCCCACTAAGCAAACAGCTATTTCAGCTAGTTAAACATTAGCATTGCTCTCCACTGGTGGTGCATATTTCTTTAGGCTTAACTCAGGGAGTTCTCCAGGTTTAATTTTTCAGGCACTGGACAGCAAAGTT
>WAAE01004290.1:908626-918222 GCA_013400495.1 Nicator chloris
GTTGATTAAATCCCAAGCTCTGTGTCTGTAATTGCTGTGGTGCAACGCTGATAACATGTAGTTATCATCGGAAAAGTTGACCAAGACAGGTTAAATAATTTAATAAGGAACTGCTTGTAATTATGCTATTTACAAGGTATGACAGAGGTTTGAGGAAGAAACAGAAGCTGATCTCAGGGAAATGGACGGGTTTGGGTGACCCCTGGAGCATGGAGTTTGAATTATGGAGATGGGGGGCTGAGAGGTGAATATGGACTAGAGGAGAACAAGATGACTTTTCACCTCAGCACATTTAACTTTTAAATCCAAATAAACGTCTCGCGTTACTGGATGGTCACGTTATAAAAGAAAAAGGACTAATCCCGGCCAATTTCGGAGTGTGGGGAAGGGGCTGCCCTTTCCTCACCGAGCAAAAATATCGCCAAAAAAAAGCAAAAGTTACAGAGGAGGAAAAGTGCATTTAAAAATAAATCTGAGTAACTCAGTGGGATTTTTTTTCCCTTTCCTTTCTCCCTAGCTAAATTAATTATATCAAACATCTGTTCCCATGACGTTGCCCTCCATGCCACACACACCACTGAATGATCTCAACACTGCCTCGAAGAGCAACAACACACCTTTTTCGCTTTCCCAAATATCCTCCGGTAATCGGGACCTCAGTCAGCAGCTACCTGCTTTACTCGCTCAGGTAAATCAAAAGTAGGCGCGCTCCGCCGCTTTGCTCGCCCCCCACCTTTCCAAGCAAGGGCGAAATACAAACTTAGGAACTCGCGTGGTAAGAAAAGCATAAACTTTCTCACCTGTTTGGTCATGGAGTCTATTAGCCGAACGTACAGGTCCTGCTCTGTCCTAACTCCTGCGGAGGGAAAGCACAGACAAATTCCGATCAGGATTTCGGGAGCGAACCCCCCCAATCCCACAAGGAAAGGATGAGGTCAGGCAATTAACCGCAGCGGGCAGGGATCGGCCCCGCGCCGGCTTCAGGAGAAAATTCAAAATTCAAAAAAAAAAAAAAAAAGAAAATGATAAAAATTAGCCAGGAATCAGCCGGTGACAGAGTAATGTTGAGCCCGGGGGGCCGTGGCCGAGCCAGCCCTCCCCCAGCCGGGCTCCTGCGGCCCCACGGCCCCGGGGAACACGCGGGAGCGCGGGCGCTGAGCGGCCCCCGCGGGTTTTCCGCGCCCGAGGAAGCGGCTCCGCCGGGCCGGGGCTCCGCTCTGCCCGCTCACCCCATCCCAATAATTACCATCAATTCCCAAAACTGAAAAAAAAGTCCCTTAAAAGTGCCGCTGTGCCCGAGCAGCCATCGATCCCCTTTTTTACTTTCCACTTCAAGCCCAACCGGTTAATCATGTGAAGTACCATTGACTTATCGATCCTTTATGTTTTGTTTTCCTTATATGCCAAGGAAAGAGCCGTGTTTACACGCGTGTAATTTTAATCTCGAAATCTTTATATCCTTTATCCCCCTGCTCCCCCCCCCAAAAAAAGGCCTCGGAAGGAAAATCAGACTTTTCTGCGGCACACGGACGCTCAAAAATGAGAGAACGACAACTTACCGTTGCTATACAATAACTGAAGTTTATAATGAATCCCATTGTTAGTTTTTTCATTGTTTGGCTCCTGCAAGTAACGATAAATAATTACATTTAGCATGAAAAATATCACCCTCCTCCTGCTGCCCATTTTTCTCGTCCCTGAAGCGGCTCGGAATTAACAGTTTGCAGAAATTCAGCCCACGGTCACTTTTTTTTTTTTTTTTTTTCCCTCTCTTTCTGGTGTGGAGCGCTGATGATGTCATTAGCTCGGTGCAAATATGTCATGTTTTGCCGTTTTCCCGGTGTTTAAAACAAGTCGGGGCCGCGGCGCTAAGTTTCTAACCCCGGGGTCTATTCGGAGCGGCCGTGAGACCGGGGGGAGCCGCACGTGGCGTGGGCGCCGCTGGAGTGCTGGGAGAGCTGCCGTGCTGGGAATGAGCTCTGCTCCACTCCATTACGCTTAAAAACATTAAAAAAAAAATTAANAGGGGGGGGGATTTACGGCCGGGATGAGAAATACAGGAGGAGAAAACCGCCGGGAGAGGATTTGGCAGACGTACCTTTGGGCGGCCGTGTTAGCATCCACTACCCCAGCAGTATGCATCCATGAGCGGACGGGGTTCATCCCACTGCCCAGCGGTTCTTCTTTCATGGTCGTCCCACCTCTTGGTATATTTTCCTGAATCCCAAACATTAAAACAAATTTGGGCAAAACCAGCTCCTAACCAAAAGGGGTTAAAATTGAGGGAAATGTCAGATACGGGGTGGGTTGGTTGTTGCNTTTTTCCCTCTCTTTCTGGTGTGGAGCGCTGATGATGTCATTAGCTCGGTGCAAATATGTCATGTTTTGCCGTTTTCCCGGTGTTTAAAACAAGTCGGGGCCGCGGCGCTAAGTTTCTAACCCCGGGGTCTATTCGGAGCGGCCGTGAGACCGGGGGGAGCCGCACGTGGCGTGGGCGCCGCTGGAGTGCTGGGAGAGCTGCCGTGCTGGGAATGAGCTCTGCTCCACTCCATTACGCTTAAAAACATTAAAAAAAAAATTAAGATAACTGGCAGACTTACTTTCTCTTTCTCCACAAAGTCCACAAAAGCTGTTCTCTCAATCTCCACCGGCTGTCCCTGCCTGTCGTACAGAGCTAAGACGAAGTGGAAAAAATTGGATTTTCTGAGATTGGAAGGCGGCTGTTTCTCGAAATGTGCCCGAGCCAGCCCCACGCCGCTGCGGGAGAAAACAAGACAAGGCGTGGGTGAGAGCGGCGGGAAGGGGCGCGCAGGCTCCGCGGCCGCGGGGGGATGCGGGGGGATGCGGNTTAGCATCCACTACCCCAGCAGTATGCATCCATGAGCGGACGGGGTTCATCCCACTGCCCAGCGGTTCTTCTTTCATGGTCGTCCCACCTCTTGGTATATTTTCCTGAATCCCAAACATTAAAACAAATTTGGGCAAAACCAGCTCCTAACCAAAAGGGGTTAAAATTGAGGGAAATGTCAGATACGGGGTGGGTTGGTTGTTGCTTGATTTTCTCTCTCTCTCTCTCTCTCTCTCTCTCCTTGGCGACTGGAATATAAGAGATGACTTTACTCCCTGTGATCAGTAGGAGAAAAGCCCAGTTCAAGTCTTGCTTCCTTCTTCAATCTGTCCTGTATTGGCACGACATAAACAATTTACTGAGTACTTCTGTGCGGCGAGTTGGATGGCGTTCCAGTTTGGTGGTTTAAAAAAAAAAAAAAAAAAAAAAAAAAAAAAAAAAAAAAAAAAAAGAAGGAAAAAGTATAACTGCAGCCGGCGACACTGCGAGGTGGCTTTTTTTTTAGGGGGGGAGGGGGGGAAAAAAGAATAAATATTTTTGTTGTTGTTGTTTGCAGACGCGCTCAACGTGGTGTCATCCTAGTAAAAACCGGCTCGGCAAAAAAAAAAAAGCTTCAGGACACTGCTGAATCGACCACTTTCTGGCAAGGCTCTCCTGCTCCAAAAGACAAATAAACGGGGGGGAAAAAAAAAAAAAATCCTGATTACCGCGGAGGTGTTGCCGGGCACACGGGAGAACGGGGCGCGGGCCCGTGGCGGCTCGCGGAATGGACGGAGGCGCGCAGAGCCCGGCCCTCCCTCCCCGAGGAGCGCGCCCCTTCCCCGGGAGCCGGGCCCCCGCCGCCGCGGGAGACGTGGCGTCACTGATGACGTCGCTAAGAGGGCGTGGCCACGCCCATATATGGAGCGCGGGGTCCGGCGGCGCGCCCGCCCGGCCCCGGCCCCCCCCGCGGCGACAGCGACGGCGACAGCGACAGTGACAGCGACAGCGACACGGCCCCGGGGAGGGGGCACGGCCCCGCGCGGGGGTGACCCGCGTGGAGGGGTCGCGGCGGGGTTTGGGGCCGGACAAAGGGTGGGATGCGGGGTGCGCCGCTGCGCGATCGCCGCGCTATAAATCCAGAGCGGACATGGCCAGAGATACCTGTGTTTGAGACTCGGTGTGCACACGCAAATCCAGCCCCAGCTCTAGGTCCGCCTTGTCCATCTGTGTCTGTGTATCTCCACAGAAATATTTATTTATATCTCTTTTTATATATTTATATACTTTTTTATATTGATAGATCTTTATATACTGGTATATATTGATATTTTGATATATTGGTATTTTTATATATTGATATTTTGTATACATTGATATTCTTATGTATATTGATAGTCTTATATATATTGGTATTTTATACATATTGATATTTTTTCTATATTTACATGTTATATCTATATATCTTCTCCTCAAGTGATGAGCCTTTTCCGCCCAGTGTGGACTACGACTTTCTAGTACTATTTTTAAAAAAACCCTCTTTTTAAAAATTTTTTTGGTATTTATTTTTTGTGAATTTCCCGCGTCCCCGCGTTAATATTTCCCGAACTCGGGGAAAATCGGCGTTCGTATCTGAATGAATCGGTGAAAATCGAAAGTCCGATTTGTGTTATCAGGATCCCCTTTCTCCAAGGGGTGAGAGAAAAGAGGTGGGGGGGAAAAAAGGATGTGTTAGAAAGCAATCTATTTTGCTGGTGTTGGGGGTTAATGACTATTGCCAAAGATAAGTGAATTATCAAAGCTGTTGCTCTACCCGATCTCAAAATCCATTACATTGCTGGCCGTCTAATTAAATACGTAAGTATAATAAAATCATATTTTATGACTATTTGAGGGTAATGAGATTAGTCTTTAGAAGCGATCGCCACATATTAAAGATGCCACTGTCTATAGAATGTTAATAACCTTAAATCAAAGTGTATGGAAACTATTCATGAGAAATTAAAAGAAAATTCCTGTATTCATAATCAGCCCGGAGCTTTTGAGGTACAGTAGAGCAGATTACAAACCCAAACACTTTTATCGCGCAGAGATACCAAAGTTCCCAAACAATGCCATGCTCGCGGTGGCATTTGATGGCACGGACACGTTTGGGGACCTGGAGCGGGCGCCGGGGGCTGCGTGTCCCCCCAGCCCGCAAAATACTCCCTCCTAAAAATAAGGTAAAAAATGGCAACACCGCTATTATTGCAAGATATTTCCCCAAATGAACAGCGCCGAACTTGGTGCTTCCCTTCCGCTAACGAAAGCTTAAAATCATTTACAGTATCTTTAATTCAGATTACACGCGCCAAGGCGATTTAAATCTGATTACCAAATTAGAAGGTTTTAAAACAAATCCTTTTAAATCTGATACTGTTGACTAAGGAGGGGAGGAAAAAAAAAAAAGTTCCATAAGCCCATCACATAAGGTAACGATCCTGCCCCAGAAAGAAAGGGAGTTTTAAACCTTTTTGACAACAAATGCAGCTGCCCCACTATTTTGGACGATATTAAGCGAAAATGAATGCAAATCTGTGTTCAGAAGCCATCTGGCCAGGAATGGGGGAATCAGCTGCTCCTCACAACAGGCTCTGAGCCTGAATCTATTTCAGCTCATTTTCTAGATCATCTGGTCCTGCACCCAAAGCGTGGAAAATACGGTCTTTATCATTCACCAACTTTATCTTTTTTTTTTTTTTTTTTTTTTTTTTTTTTTTTTTTTTGTGTCACTCTGGCTGGCTGGAGCTGCCGGCGGCCGGGAGCCCGCCCGGGCTGCTGCTGCTCCCGCACCGCCCCGCACCGCTCCCAGGCCGGCATCCCGCGGGGCGCCCGCCCCCGGCAGCTTCTCGCTGTTCTGCCGGCCCGGGAGGGAGGGGAGCGGCGGCCGGGCCCCCCCTCCAGCCCCGGGCCCTCTCCGGGCTGCGGGAGCGCGGCCCCGGTCTCAGCGCACCTTGCGCGGGGCGGCNGGAGCGCGTCCTCCTGCCCCGCACGGCGGCCGGACACGGAACCCCGCGCTGTGCGGGGCTTAAAACTGATACCCTTATTCCCACCGCCCTGAGAGTGTTCCCCGAAACTTTATTATTTTATTTTTTCCCTCTCGAGACAATCCCCTCGGGACTATTATCTCAATAATTTCACTTTTTTTTTCTTTTTTTCTTTTTTTCTTTTTTTTTCTATTATTATTTCTTATTTTTTTCTCATTTCACGGTTTAAATCCCCCAAGTTGGAGAGCGTGATTTTGGTAATTTCTCTATTTCCTCGGCCGTGGGCCGGCCCCGAGCTGCCCAGCTCCGCGCTTCCCACCGCACAAACTTTCCCAGCGGGAAGTTGCGGTGGGAGCGGGGAGCGGCGGCCCCGGCCCTGCTCTCGGGGGGCTCGGCCGGGTCCCCGCAGCTCGCCAAGGTCCATATTTCAATTTTATTGCTGGAAGGCGCCTTNAAGTCTCCCTTTTGTGTGAATTTACGGGGTGAGGCTTCAGTGATCCCCCCGCAAATTTGCATTTAAATAGCGACATCAAGCGATGCGCGTGCCACACACCAGCGGGCTCCCAGATGTCACGGCGGAGCCGCTCAGATGGCCGCAGCCCAGCTGTCCCCCGGCCCGGCCCCGCTCCGCGCCCCCCGCACCGCCCGGCCCCCGCCGCCGCCCCGGAGCGCGTCCTCCTGCCCCGCACGGCGGCCGGACACGGAACCCCGCGCTGTGCGGGGCTTAAAACTGATACCCTTATTCCCACCGCCCTGAGAGTGTTCCCCGAAACTTTATTATTTTATTTTTTCCCTCTCGAGACAATCCCCTCGGGACTATTATCTCAATAATTTTTTATTTTTTCCCTCTCGAGACAATCCCCTCGGGACTATTATCTCAATAATTTCACTTTTTTTTTCTTTTTTTCTTTTTTTCTTTTTTTTTCTATTATTATTTCTTATTTTTTTCTCATTTCACGGTTTAAATCCCCCAAGTTGGAGAGCGTGATTTTGGTAATTTCTCTATTTCCTCGGCCGTGGGCCGGCCCCGAGCTGCCCAGCTCCGCGCTTCCCACCGCACAAACTTTCCCAGCGGGAAGTTGCGGTGGGAGCGGGGAGCGGCGGCCCCGGCCCTGCTCTCGGGGGGCTCGGCCGGGTCCCCGCAGCTCGCCAAGGTCCATATTTCAATTTTATTGCTGGAAGGCGCCTTCATTACCAACACGCTGCGTTACACCGGGCGTAATTTATGCCCGGTGTAACCGAAGCAAATCTCTACAAACTCCCGTGCTGCAGGAGGGAAAAATTGGTATTTTCGGGGAAATTGGTACTTCCGTGTGTTTTCAGGTACGGCGGCCCCGCGGCCGCTGCTTCAGGGCGTTCATTCCCGGCAGGCGCTGATTAACGCGGGGGCGCAGCGCCGCGGGGCCCGGCCCGGCCCTTGCGCGGGGGTCGCGCATCCTTGGCCCGGGGCAGAGGCCGAACGCGGCCCAGCAGCGGAGCGGAGCCGAGGCCGCTGCTTTGGGGCTCCTCGGCCCCGCCGCCAGCCCTGGCCCCCAGTGCCCCGCCACGGGCTGGGCTTGCGGCAATGGCCGGGACCCCCGCGCCGCCCGGCCGCTCTCCTTTCGGGACGGATTCACCCGCGCCGGGCTCAGTTCAGAGCTTGGGTTCGCATTCCTGAGCATCCCGGGCCCGCTGCGAAGCGCACGGGGCCAGCGGCGCGGTCCAGCCGCCCGCCCCGTGGGGCGCAGCCGGGCGCGGGGATGGCCGGGGGCCTGAGCTGCTCCGCGCCCCGCGCAGGCACCGCAGGGCGGGCACCGGCTCCGCGGGCTCGGTGCAGAGTGCGGAGAGGTTGTCCTTGTCCCTGCCCCTGGCCCTGCCTGGTGGCCCTGGGTCCCCTCGGCCGGCCGGCCGTGCTCCTCCCGCGCCCCTGCGCGGCTCAGGGAAAGGCTGCGCGGCGGCGTGGTGGGTCGGGCTCGGGGTCACGGAACTCCCTGTGGGTGCAGGGCTGTTTTACCCGAACTGGCTCTCGGCCCTGAGCTCCCCGCGACGCGCTCCGGCGTCCCTACGCCCAGATATTGTTACATCAAAATTAGTTATTATTAAAAAAAAAAAGGCTTAAACTTCCGCCCTGTCCGAGCGCCAGCCCTGGTAGCCGTGCGCCCAACGGGAGCTTTTCCTCGGAAAAAAACTCCCCGCGGGCGCTGCCCGGCTTCCGCCGGCCCGAGGGCGCGGCGCGGGCGCTGCCCTCCCGGTCCCCGCGGGATGCGGGGCCGCGGCCCGGGGATGCTGCGGGGCCGCCGTGTCTCTGCCCCCCGGGGCCCCGGGAAGGGGCTTGGGGCTGCCCGGAGCCGCGCAGGCGGAGGAGCAGCCGCCCCCGCGGAAGAGCGCGGCCGCGCAGCCGGGGCCGCGGGGAGCTGGCGGCCGGACAGGTCCCATCGTGCGGCGGGAACAATATAAACTGACTCCAACTGAACAAACATGGATCGATCAGATAATTTCAGATATTATAATTGGCTTTAATTAAACACACTTCGTTCTAATTAACTCTGAAATTTTAGCATGCTTTGGGACGTTGGTGTCTGATTTGATATTGTCAGTCCAGATGTCCTAATAAAATTCAATCCTCCACTCAAGACTTCAATATTCACTAAGAACAAAATGCAAATTAAATGTAAAACCTAAAGTATCGCCAAAGGTATAATCAAGAAAGGTGTCTCAAAACTTCTCACTTTTTATTACGCAGTAGTTAGAAAATGCAGATTACATCCTAACAAGACCTCGACTGAATAATAGAAACCTTAACTCTTTCGTGCTCGGGGCTCGCTCTGCCCTGCAGGGATCCGGGAACATCCTCCGCCAGCGCACGGGAAACACCCGCGGTGCGGGGCTCCCGCACGGACCGGCCGCGGGGAACCGGCGGAGCCCCGCGGTACGGGTTGCTCGCCCCGCCGCACCGGCGGAGCAAAACTTGCCGCTGTCACAAGCACTTTTGTCCCCGAGGCGAGCGGCGGCGGAGCCCCGGGCCGGCCGGGCGAGCACAGCCCGCTCCCGCACGGCGGAGCTGCGGGAGAGCCCCGGGCGCGGCGCCGGCACCGGGCTCCAGGCACCGCAGCGCCGGCCCGGCGAGCGGGACAGGGACGCCCCGAGGGGGACACACATCGCGGGAAGGTCCCCGTCTCCTCGCCCCCGAGCTGCCTCGCAATTTCCCCGCTAGCCACAGCGCTCCTGTAAATAATCAAAGCCTCCGCAGCGGGGCGGCGGCGCGGGGAGCTGCGGGGAGCCCGCCCGGTGCCTCCCCCGGCCAGCGGCTCCGGTGCGGGTCCCGGGGTTCTGCACCGGGGGACCCCCGAGCTGGGCTCGGCGCCAGCCCTCCGCCTCGCCGCGCTCGCAGAGCTCCAAAAGCCGGGCTATTCCCACATTAAACATTTGTATGTTTTCCATGCTAATGGAGTCACTTAAAGCTGTTGCTAATTTAACTTTTTAAAAAGGCCACAGCGTGGTGATTTGCATTTTCTTTAGGATATTGAAATGAAGGGAAAACTGCTGGGCGGTGAGGCTGCCCCGAGCGTAGCTGGGGGCCATGCCGGCATGAAAACAGGGAAAGAAAAGAAGAAAGAAGGAAACCGCCGCTTCTTCCCGACTGTTAATAAGCAATTTGTCCCGCCGCGATTTACATTGCAAAGACAAACGTGTCGGGGCGCCCGGCCCGGCCGGGCCCCCCCGGGCCGCTCCCCCGCTCCGCGCCCCCCCGACATCACCCCCGC